>OLKM01001635.1:16983-101983 GCA_900291075.1 Melanogrammus aeglefinus
AATGCAATGCCACAATTTCTTCGTTCCTGTGGATCTACTTCTTGGTCTTCGAGGACGGCGCTGGGCTGCCATGCGTTTGTGAACTAGCCAGGCTTTGGGAAATCCGCAGTTCCAGTGGGAGACAGAAGACTTGTATTAATTGGGATTCCAGAGCCATCAGTCCTTCGCGCTGACAGCCCACCAGGGCACGACTCACTGTTTGTTACTCCTTTCACTGCGACTCTGAGCGCAGGATCAGCGCTCGCGCGCCAGTAATATCTATCAAGCTGATTCGCGGCGCTCTTACTGACTAATTTTTCCATACTGTCTATGTTTTGACTACATATATTTATGTGTGCATTTCGTCTTGAGATTTTTATGTCAGAGCCTTGTTTGGCTCGAAGCACATTAGCAGTTCATAACTGTTCGGTGAACTCTTTGCATATGCTTCCAGTTCAGTTCGTCCCGCTGTGCGCATATTATGTTAACAATGATTCGTATCGTAATGTAGCCTTTGTACGAACTGTAGATCAGATGATGCCAAAGTCCCATGTTGTAGATAATTTTGTGCATTTCTGTGGCGCTTTAATGGAGTAGGTTTAATTCTAGGCCGATCTAACTTTTACATAATCCTTTATCCAACGCCTTAACCCTTAATTACTGACACTATCAATGACAGGGACCCAGGCCACGTAATATGGTCCTTACCGTCTGTGTATCACGAATGTGCTTCCTCCATGTGACGGATCCCTCAGCAAATCAGTCGTTTGTACGCACTGTCAATTTGTGACTCACAAGGACATTTTCCAAGTAGATACCGCTCACAGTCCACCTGTGTCAGTACGAAAAGTACCGGATGTAGTCTTTAGTTTAAAACAGCTAATGCTTTTGTAATTCAATAGCGTAAGCATCTTCAGGACTCCCGTGGCCACTGAGCGGCTGACCCCTTCCAGGCTACGTACACTTACAACCATTCAGTATTGTTTTATTACATTCCTTGAAGCAACATGTAGGCTATCTAGGTGGTGGTGTCCAATGTAGAATGCGTCTTCACGTTTTCTGTAATGGTAAAACCGATTGCGACTTTTATAGTTTATTTTAGGTCGAATTTAAGATAAATCCGTTCGTGTCATTCACTACAGAAGCTTCCAACGTTGCTTAAATTGTCTAGCATCAAGGAACGCTTAGGAGAGAGGAACGGGTTGTGATATGTGTGTTATGTGTTGTGTTAATTTAGTTACTGGCCAAGAGAAAAACCCTTTCAATCCCAAGAACTACCGTGCGATTCCAAGGAAGATAAACATTTTAGTTTCAGTCTGGACATTTCTATAAATGCAACTAGTGTAAAGGAGAGGAGGGGGGCAGGAGGTTCTTTACCCGGATTTGTGCTTTGACGCAGTAAACTCAGCGGCCCAGACCTGGTGCTCTCTTTAAAGCCCCCCCTCAGACTGCCGTAGACCCCCGAGGCTTCCCCATCTTCAAAGCGCAGGTACAGCACCGTGCCCAGATCGAGAGCTACAGCTGCTTACTGTCCGCCCCAGCCGAACAAGGCTAGAGACCCAGGAAACCCATTGGTCATGGCCAACTTCGTATAGGCGCTCTACTCAATCAGCCCCTACAGTGACGTGCTAAAGTATCGAGAAGCCCTCTGCTGCAGGAACCGGTTCCGGTTTCAAGCAGGACCAGGCCCTCGCTGCTTTGATTGGCCCCCTCCCCCAACATAGCTGGCCGGACTGGTCTTTGCTATTGCTTGAGCGGATTGGATCACTCTCTCTCTCTCCTTCTTCTCTCGCCTTTCATCTCTCGCCTCTCTCTCCGCCTCTTCGCTCTCTCCTACCTCTCACTCTCACCTTTCTCTCTCTCTCTCGTCCATCAATACCTCTAACATCTCATCTCTAATCGGATCTCCAGCTCCATCACCTCTCTGCCCTCCATCTCTCTCTCTCGTCCTCCCTCTCCCCTCCTCTCCGTCACCTACTATAGCAACTCTCGCTCTCGCTCTCTCTCTCGCCGTTCGCTCTCTCGCCTTCTGCTCTCGTTGCGCATCCTCTACCTAGTCACCACACTCGCTTGTTTTCACTAACTCAGCTCTTTCTCTCTCGCCTCGCATCACCGCTCACTTTCTCTAATCAAGCTCCTCCTGCCCACTGCGTCCTCTCCTGTCTGCTCTCTGTCGCTTTAACTGCTGCACTCAACACACAATACAATCTCCACACACAGAGGAGACTGCTGAATCAACCCTCTGGTCCTGCTGGGAAAATAAACAAATCCGCAAACGTGTCTGTGTGGAGAGAGCCGCAGCGGGGGCGGTCGTGAAGACGCTGTCCGACGCCTGGAGATTGATCGACGCACTCGCGCAAGCACCAGCTGTTGCTGTCTCCGCTGACCACGGCCACCCCGACCAGGCACCAGGCCACGCAGCCAACCCCGCAGCCCCATGCGTCCCAACCCCGGCGCGCCAGCCAGGGACCCTGTCAGCCTCGGCGCGCCCCCCGGTAGCCAGGGCCGAAACCAAGGGACGGCCCGTCGGAACGAGGACCGACGGCAGACACATGCACCCCTGACCACCCCCCGCACCGTAACGAGGCTCCACAGTCAGCAACGAACACAGCCCAGAGTTTGTAAGTGCGTAAAAAGAAACTTGTTTGCGCGGATTGAAATCAAAGAAGTGTTACTGTGTATCTTTATGTGTTGGTCTTTTGACAGTTTATGTGTCCTCTGATTTGGTTCTTTGCTAGTCTCTGTCGGGAAATTTACTGTGATCACGTGTGTGATGTGGTGTGCACCTCAACAATGTGTGATGCTGTGTGGTGTGATGTGTGTGTGTGATCGTGTGTGTGTGTGTGTGTGTGTGTGTGTGTGTTGATGTGGTGATGCCCTGGGTTGTGTGTGTGGTGTGAAAATGTCATCTACAAGTATAGTGCATGCTGATTGCCAGATCAGTGCCCTACGATCTGTCTTAAAGAGTGACGGCAGCCACGGCCGGCACCGAGTCTGCAGCGGGGGTCGGGGGGGCGGGGTGCATCTGCCGTCACAGTCAGCGACAAAACGATCGCGAAGACAGGAGAGCAACGGAAAGAAAAGACAGCACGCCGCGAGATTCAGAGACGAAGCAGAACATCACAATCATGAACACTGTGCTGGGTGTGTGTGGTGTGTGTTGTTGTTGTGTGTTAGTGTCGCTGTGTGTGTGAATGTTACCTGGTGAGGAAAAAGAATGAAGCAGTTCTCTGGAACGCAACTGTCAAGGCTAGCCCAGCATCAGCTGCTGCCGGGCTCCAGCGTTCAGCTCTCCACCTGTCACTCGTTATCATGATTAGCGTCTCTGTCGGAGCCCCATAACATGATTCACTCTTCATTAACCTTGAAGTTAGACTATGTCGTTTGTCGGTAGAAAGGAATCCTCTTGCTCTCCTTTCTTGAGCCAACTTGGGGTTGGCATTTACTTCTCTGTGACAAGAAACCAAAGACACTTTTTTTGTTGACTTCGTAGTGTTCTGCCTTTTCCCCTAACTTTTTAGTCAAACCATCTCTACCCCGATGTATTTTGGAGAAAACAGGCTAAAATAGGCACTTTTTCGGTCACTTTTCTGGAGTTATCATGAATTGGTCATGCTGTCCAGTGAGCCAATTAGTCATGAGACACTGAAAGACAGCCTCAGAGAGGAAAATCAGACCAGCACGTGAGCGACATTGTTCAATGACCGATAAAACCCATCCGCGTTCTGTATTATAAGCAAACATGGCCATTTCAATATTACAAATCCTGTCGTGGTACGTGCTGTATGTGTGTTATGTTCATATGCGAATGCGTGGGTGTGATGTGTGATTTTGGCTGCGAATACGAAAGCACCACATGTTGTGTGTGTGTGGGTAGTCGGACCAAGAGACAGAAATGTGTGTGTGTGTTTGGGTGTGATCTGATAGAGTGTGAGTGATAGTGCTATGCTGCCACCATGCGTCATGATAATTCACAGGTAGCACCCGGCTCAATGTGCATAATGAGCTTGTAACGAGCCCTGCGGTTATAATGGTTCACCGCCGGCCTGAGGCGGGAGCAGAGATACGGGTTGTCATTATCAGCCCATTGTAGGCCCCTTCACCCCTCTCGCAAATAAGCATAATGACACCTAGGAAACGCCATGCTACCATATTTCAGCCGCACTGCGGAATAAGTAAAAGGGCGTTCAATTTATTTGACCCCCAGATTCACACTGGCGGCTCAACGTGGGGAGCCTCAGCGGTTGTTGCCACATGGGACGTGACCTTAATCTGCCATCTCACACCCTGGTTCCTGTCAAACTGAAATCACCTAGCCTTGCCTCTAATACATAACATCCGATAATATCGCCAGGGGCTTTTCACTGTCATACTGAATGTGTGACAGTGTATGTCTTTTCCCTCTCCTTCTGAATATCTTTTCACGGTCATATAGGATATTGCATGCCATTTCACTGTCCTACCTTTTGGAGGATGTTTCATGGTTGTGCTTGGTTAGTTGCATCTGACGCCATTTTTCCATGGCTTGTGTGTGTGTGTGTGTGTGTGTGGTGATGTGTGACATACGTATCGATTAGCCGTGTCGTTGTGTGTGTGTGTGTGTGCGTGGTAAGTGTGTTGTGGTGTGTTGTGTGTGTAGATGTGTGATGTGTGTGTGTGTGTGTGTGTGTGTGTGTGTGTACATGTCTGCGGTGAGCCCCTCGACTGCTGTCTTTGTGTGAACTGGGCTTCCCCCACCGTGGCAAAGAGACACAGTCCGGTTGAAGAACAACGTGTCTCGTCAGTGGTTTGGCTTGGTGTTCGAGTGTGTGTGTATATGTGAGCGATCGGTTGCGTGCCGATCCAAAAAAACCACAATTTAATAATTGCATAATGTGATAGTTCTCCTCATGCCTCACTTTCCCTAAAAGCTACAACATACGAGCTACATACAATAAAAATTTTACAATGTCGATCGCGTTTCAATTTGTTCAAATTTAGGAGTCACCAGGGCTTTATGTCAGTTACATGTCGGGAGAGTTTGGTCAATGACATAAGGGTGTTGTACGCCTACAGTATAGGGCTGGAAAGATATTATATGTCATCAAAAGAACTCTGGCGAGGTGCTGGAACACAAGTCTTGTGGTTCATGAGAGAACGTCACGCAGAGGGTGATTTAGCTTACGTGGTCCTCAGGAGAGCGTGACTAAATGGCATAAGGTGAAGGTAATCATGTTTGTGCTCCGTACAGCCAGCGCGAGGTTCTGCGAAGCTGGTTGTTTCTGTAATCCCGCTAAGTCTCTACACACAGCGGTGGATAGATAAATATATATGTGTGCAGCTGTTTCCCAAGACACTACCTCACTATTGGGTTTCCTGTCCGCTGGAGGGAAAATCACAGAGAAATACACGCATAACACACACACAACACAGACGAAACACGTATACACTAAGCGGCAGTTTCCCCACTTTTGAATTAATTTTGAAAGTTTTTAATGAAAATGTGAAATAAAGGATTAACTGTGGGTTTTAAGCCGAGTGACCCACATACAAACTGCCACTCAGGAAGTCTGACTAACAAGGAAGGCCTTCAAGCTTTCAATCTCGTCAGTGAGCCCTTTCTGAAGCATAGACTTTGAAGAAATTGTGTATCTGTCCAGAAAGTGTGTAGCTTCGTCTTTCAAGCTCCCCGCTGAGTACCGGCTCTTCAGAGAGCAGTTTCCCAGGGTCTTTCTGCCCGCTATTGAAAGGTACAAAATGCTTTCTTCCGCACGGCTCACCTCACTGAATTTGGCCCCCCTATGAAAACTAAGGAAACAGTGGCGCCTTTAATGATGTTCTTTTCTTTATTAGCGGATTATCTAGCAATGAATAGCCATATCGAGAGACCCTGATGTTACATTATGCGGTGTGCAAGTTGACTTAATAGACTGTTCTTGCTTTCCAGCCAACGCTGTCCAAGTACTGTAAAGTATTCAAGCCGTTTGCTGAAGGGATTTGTTCTGTTTTTGAATACAAGAGCACAGTTGAGCAGGCAAAGCCCAGCAAGGCTGGCAGCACATGGTTCAGGATTCAACACACTTGCCCATGCCACAAGACAGAGAGGATTTAGTCTTGGTTGAGGTGCAAACAGCAACCTGTCACTTCAAACGGTACAAACTACAACCAATGGACCAAAAGACGAGACGTTTGAGTGGATAATGACAAGCGGGGGGAGGGGGAAGATATCCCAGATGCTAGCGCTAGATGAAGAGGCCTATGCGGGCGTTGAAAGTCTCAATCTGCCCTGATTTACATTAGTGGGATGAGGGCAGGTCAGTGACGGAGACATGACTGTTACTCAGGCATTACCCAGAGGAAAGAGGCTGACGTATCCATGGCATGAATGTCGCCGGGAACAGCTGAACTCCTGCAACGCTGGCCATCGCTCGCAGCTAAGCCGTACACAGGAAATAAAACAGCCCACCGTTTCACAGCTACCAGACATCAAATGTGATATTTGATAATGAAATAACACAGCCCCCGGATAACGAAGTCACAGCTGTGTAAACCCCTCCACCAACCTCCCCCCCCGTCTCTCGGTTTCTGCCAGACACTGACACTCCAGACATGTGACACAGAGCTCATTAATATTCCTTTAAGTAGGACACTGTCGGCCACTCGCCATTAAAAATGGATTTAGCAAGGATTCCCCTCCCCGAGGGACGAGGCCAAAGGTTGGCAGGGTAATTCCTGGGTGTCAGTCATAGTCTCTAAAGGACTGGCGTGTGGATGTGTTAACACGGCCACTGGCCTCGCCTGTTCGTATGTTCAGAACTTCAAACAGCTGCCGGTTCCCCCTCTGTGGAATACAGGGCTGATTCCACAACCAATGGAGTCATCGGTTCTTCCCCCCGCCGTCCTGCCGGCATGTGTGCTGTTGTTGTAACGCATAGCGCTGCATGCTATTGTTAACATGTATCTGGAAAAAGGGGGGGGAAATAAAATGCTGTTGCTGTTCTGAGTGCATGTATCTGGAAAAGGGGGGGGAAATAAAATGGCTGTTGGTTCTGAAGTGCTCAGCGCTGAACACAGTTCTCAGCGCTGTGTTCAGTGCTGAGCACCGTGTTCAGCGCTGAGCACTGAACACGGTGCTCAGAGCTTCAGGCTTGTAGCAGGGGGAGGGGGTTGGTGTTTGGGAACCAGCGGGGTGCATTGTGTCGGGTGAAGGTTGTGTGTTTTTTCCCAGTGTGCTGGGTCGAGTCAGAGGTGCTGGAGCTCTTGTGAATAGAGGCTGTGGGGAGAACCCCGCTAACCGCTTACCGTCCGTCCATACCCCCCACCCCCCCCCCCCCAACCCGCGTTGTACCCCCCCCCACCCACCACACCCCAAACCCCCCTCCTCCCTGGCCGGAGGGGCACCTCCCCTATTGAAGGCACAGAGTGCTTAAGGCTTTCCAAGAAAAGGGGAGGAGGCTTTGTCTTTGGGGTTGCGGCCTCCGAGTAGCCCTGTGGATTCCTGGCAGCTAGGTATCATGTGAGCGAGCCAGTGAGGAGAAGGGACAGGAGAAGGAAACACAAAGGCACTTGTGTTCCCGGCAGCTGATGTGTGACATCACAGCGTTCGGTTAATGGCGACCAAGCCAAGCAACCTTTTTCCACAGGCTTACTGTTACTATTTGAAGGCTTATTTTGTAATTATTTTCAAAAAATAAGATGATTTGGTTTGACACCTGAGGTATCGTTCTGCTATTTGAGTTTTTTTCTTTTTTTACTCCACGCTTAATCATTTGAAAAAACTATATTGCATAATTTGTTCAAAGAAAGTCTTTTGCATTTCCCCCATGCAACTTAAACCAATTTTTCTAGCCGGTCAGTTTAATAATTCACTTCTTGGTTCCCTTTGGTGCAGACTGCTTCGCTAAAAGCTTAAAAAATGGCCTCCCTTTTCAGTGTTCAATTATTCAAAGCAGATTGCAAAGGGAGAAGCTATTACGTTTTGTTGTAGGGGACGTAGAAGTGAAGGCCGTTTCAGATGATCCAATTATCCGTGAGGGTCAGGCCTGGTTTTTAATCCTCTCCACACATAACCTCTCCAGACTTCAAATTAAAGTTATGTCCTGGTCCTTCGTCCCTCCCTTTTGCAGATGTGAACAGAGACTCTCACACATCCTACCACACACACTTAAAAGCATAGTGTGTGCATGACGAGGTCTGTTGACACTCCTTTGAGATAATGTGGAATCCTCCTTTTCTTTCCCCCCCCACCTGAGTGGGGTAGTTAATACAAGCATATCACAAGACCCCCGAGGTGGTTATATATTGCGGTTGACTCCCGTAAGCAGAGTTACAAGCCCTGCAAGGTACTTCACCGCTACAATGTGAATCTGAATGAATACAACCACTGCCAGAGGCACAGAGATCAAGCCGTCAGCGGCTAATCAGAGGACGGTAATCCTGAGACATCCTGGGTCTAGCGTGTTCGCTCCAATTCAAGGGGGTGCAGAGAAAGGATAGGAAAGAGTATTGACGAGTACTAATAGACCTACAGAGTGGATATGGAGCTTATAAGTAGTATCAAATCTCTCATGCAGGCATCCTATACATGTCAACCCATGAAGGAAAACCCCTGGTGAACCAGACAGTACTTGTAGCTTCTCAGGTTGCCATGTTGCTCACACTGGGTTGGGGCCACGGTGAACCTATTTCTAGCCTCTCAGTGTAACGCTTCATGTCCAAGTGTACTGGCTTAGCGTTTGATTTTCTAACATTTTCTGTAAAGATATTAAGCAGATGCTTTTATCCTAAATGGCATCAGATTTCAGATCCAGGTCTGAGTAAGGAATATTGCTCTGGGATGCTTTCAGGTGTCAGATATTGGGGGTTGAACGCAGTATCTTTTGGCTGGTTGTCCAACACCGTAGCACTCTTCCACCCCTTTTCTGAAAGTTTAGGGGCTTTCCACCAGCAGTCAACATTAAAAAGGCCTTATTTTCTACATCTCATTGGCTCTGACTTCTGTGTTACCCGAGATCAAAGTGCTTCCACGTCGTGTGCACTCCTATGACATCGGTTCACGGCGGACTAAAGTGATCACGCCAAACTTAATTAGGGCTCTTATTCCGTGACATGCTGGCTCTTTTTTTTTAATTAAATGAATCGGCCCAGGTTAACCCGTGTGCCGGCTCCAGTCTCCGATGGGAGGTCAGACGTTCCCTGTGATGAGGAACGACTTGGCTAAATGAGTTGACTCAATGAGCGCTCTGCTAATGACCTTGTTTAATTAAAGACTCCCTCTGATTAAACACCTGTTCCACTTGCTCCGACGGCGACCCGACGAAAAATACCAACGACTGGCACGATTTAACTTTTCAAAAGGAACGTTGCGTCTGCATTGTAAATTGTTAAAAACGCTTAACGATTTAATCTCAGGAGAATGCAATAATTGGCTGTTTAGAAGCAAAGTGCTGAGAAATGTAAAGCTTGTTACACATTAAAGTCAAAGCAGAAATGCCATGTTTTACACCGAGGAAGTGTGGTGTGTGTGTGTGTGTGTTGGTGTGTGTGTGTGTGTGTGTGTGTGTGTGTGTGTGTGTGTGTGTGTGTGTGTGTGTGTGTGTGTGTGTGTGTGTGTGTGTGTGTGTGTGTGTGTGTGTGTGTGTGTGTGTGTGTGTGTGTGTGTGTGTGTGTGTGTGTGTGTGTGTGTGTGTGATGAGTGTGGAAATCCATGCAACCAGCTAAAGCCCTTTCCTCCTCTCCACCAAACCATCAAACAGCGCCTTGTCTCACCACACACACTCTTCTTCTTCTTCATCTTGTATGGTCTTGTCTGTGCCCTCTCCAGCTGAACGGGAAGGACCTGTCCAAGGCCACCCACGACCAGGCGGTGGAGGCCTTCCGCACGGCCAGGGAGCCCATCATGGTGCAGGTCCTGCGCCGCGCGCCCCGGCCAAAGCTGGCCGGCGGGGGGGGCGACGCCCAGCTGACGGACATCAGCACCCAGACGGACATCACCTTCCAGGAGATCATGGCTCTCTCCAAGATGGCCGTCTCCAGTCCGACCCTGCCCTCGCTGGAGCAGTACCTGCTGCCCGAGGAGTGAGTGGCAGCTGGGTTCTTAGGCCCCAGTGGTCCAGGCTACCTGGAGGCATGGATAGGCTTAGGCTCTCAACATTATCTCAATTCAGGTGGCTTTGTATCCAAGCTGATGAATGACTAGAAACAAACCAACAGCTTGTGGTTGTAGTGATCAATAATTATAGAAGGAAATATTTCAATTGCCCTGCTTTGTATTCCAGTAAAGGAGATTGTTTAAAAGAAATAAGCAATGGTACTGGCCCCATCTTATTCCTCAAGCACCATTTTCACAATCTTAATTCACAACATGGTTTACAGAACATGCTTGTTAGCACACATTCCCCTCATTGTAGATAAGAAGCACCCTTGAACCACTGGAATTTCTTCATTTGTTGAACTGTGTACTACAGCGTTCTGCCAGCACTCGCAAAAACTTTACAAGGAAATAAAAAAAGCTGTGATCAAACGACACAGACAGATGGTTTCTATGGCTGCCAAAATGCAGTTACAGTCTTTTGGTTCAGTCGAACAATAGGGGTTGATTTGAAATGATCTGCTTTAAATCAACCAATTTAATTTAATTAATTTAATTAAATAATAATTAATGTAGTCATTCCAGACCGTCCATGGTTCAACGGGTTCCACCTGGAGAGGATGGGGTCCCCTTGGGACACTGTCATTCAAACATTTAAACGCTTCTGTTCATTTGGATTTGCATTAAGACTGGAAACTACTTCTCTATTGTTTCTACCACGCCCTACGGCCCCAAGAGCCCGCAAGAGAAGTTTGCAGGTTCCTACTCCTCAATCATCAATTAACATTTATTTAATAGATTATTCAGAGTCAAATTAATACACAAAATGTTAATTTTCCAATTACCTAGCCTGCATCTTCAACAAGCTCTTATGACGCTGCTCGTTTTCTTTTCTTTTGCAATTAAGAGGTAAAACTGATTCCAGATTGACAATAATGGACTTTCTAAACGTCCTTGTCTGTTCTGCAAAGATTTGCTGTACCACTCATACCACATATGAATTCAGCACTCATTAATTCAATACTTACATACTTACTATTATAGTAAATATTCATTGTTTATCCTGTATCTTACCCGTTTCTCTGTCCTTTTCCTAGGCATCCCACTGGACGTGCATATTTTGACCCCAATGACTTCCTCGAGGGCATCCACCAGGAAATAGAACGAGAAGAGCTGGAATACGAGGTAAATCGATTTCCATTCTTTCCCTCACCCTTTCCATCTCTCCCTCTCCCTCACTGTCTCTTCACGGGACACCATGTGTCTTCCTAATAAGAGTAGCCATTACAAGACAACAAAGCTGCCATGGCCTCTCCTGGAGCTAGCCGCGTCCCTATGTCCCAAGCCCAACAGCCCTTCTGGTCACTGCTGAGGTCTGTCCTCTTGATCAATCACAATTATTAATGACTCTGAAGCCCCGCGCCTCAGCCCCTACCTCCCTGCTGTATCCATAAGACCGAGCAGGAGCTGGAGGCCCGACAGGAACCAAGAGGAGTCGCTTATTCCAGCAGATGTGCAACGGTGACACCAGTACTCATTATTAGTGGCATCGTCTAGAGGTGGGCGAGGGGCCTCTCATCCCGTTAGTGGCTGAGATGAGTTCCCTCGCTGGGTGATTAGCTGCTGGTTGGGGCATCGGTGATGGATCTCATGACGCACGTTAACCCCAAGCAGACGAGGTGCCGGTAGGAGGTGGAGGATTGCATCCTAGAGATGGCAACCACGTTGGGCGCAATCTCTTCCTCAGCTGACCTCTGATAAAACCCTCCCCCCTATTGCATGGACAACCTCAAGCCCCTCCCACCCCCTCTCCCCCACCACTACCTATCAATATGCGTCCGGGGGTCATTGTTGCTTTAAGGAGATAAGTGGAGTTAGATGAGCTACGGGAAGATGCTCAGTAGACGGGGACTCCGTCGCTGGCCTTTGGCCCTCACCCACTGTTCTTGTTTGGAGACACTCCGTCTCTGGGACACTGATCAATGAGGAGGCCGGCCATGGTTGCAGAGACCCAGCAGATGTTTGCTTGTTTATCTCCCCTTTAGAAAGCTTTATCAGTTCCAATGTGTCCTTAGTAACTTCCCTATTCCCTAAACAAGCAGCCACTTTGTTTTAGGGGGGGTATTTCCTCGTTAGATGTTGTTCCTCCCAGATCGGTGACCCTCTGTACCTGACCGTAGCTGGGTTGATTAGCATAATACCATTATGCAACATTTAAACAGCTTGCACGGCAGTGCACAGGGTCTCACGCTGGTCTCGAAAGCAGCCTGCAGATATGCATGGCCACCTTGGAATGCCCCAAAGGTGCACTGTGGGTCAATTTCAAACAAATAAACACCATTGCAAACTTTTTTCGACACAAACCTTCTAAACCTTTTTGGAATCTAAACAAATTGAATTATTGTGATGTTACTTCTTTTTACGCGTCCTCACCTCCCCTTTGGAAACTTTCAGCGGTGTGGAATATTGTTAGCCTATTTAGCCCCTCTCCAAACCCCCTCTGGTGACCCCTGAACACCAGGCTGCGCTGTGTCTCCGTCTGTGGGCCCCAGATTACAGGTGTATTGACAGGAGACAAATGGGCCCGGGCTTCTGTCTGTGGTACCGGTGCTTTCTCTCCGGCGCCGTCACCCTGGGCTCCTACTGAGAGACATGGCGGCTAACAGCACGCCGTACGGCTGATAGACTCATTACGATGACGGATGGCGCCCGCTGCGCTTTGATCCCATCTCTTCTCCACGGCGCCCGACGTAGACGTCCACCCACGCGCATTTTGGAGAAGCCTTAAATACATGGCTGTGTGTGCGGTGGTGTGACCTGGGTTTGTGTTGTGCGGTGTTGCTGTTTTGTTGAGTTTCTGCTTGGTTGTTTGTGTTCAGGAGGTGGACTTATACAGAGCCAACACTCAGGACAAGCTGGGCCTGACGATCTGCTACAGGACAGACGACGAGGATGAGACCGGGATCTATGTCAGCGAGGTAACAGTTTGTCTCAGGAACTCAAAGACTGACTAGACATAGATAGATAGATAGATAGATAGATAGATAGATAGATAGATAGATAGATAGATAGATAGATAGATAGATAGATAGATAGATAGATAGATAGATAGATAGATAGATAGATAGATAGATAGATAGATAGATAGATAGATAGATAGATAGATAGATAGATATTAATCCCCCGGAGGGTGAATTCCTTTGTTGACACAGCCCAGCAGAAGCTGAAAACACAGGATAAGATACTATACAATAAATATATATATAGATATGTATATATATTCCCTCCCTCTCTTAATGTGTTGTCTATTGTTGTAGTGTTGTTTATTTGCCTTTTGTTTTGAGTGTCTGTGCTGTATGTGTGTATTCCTTTTTGTAAAGTGTCTTTGAGTACTATGAAAAGCGCTGTAAACAAAAATTATTAGTATTAAACAGAACAACCAGGGTAAACAGGGCAAACAAAAGTAACAGCCTAAAGATTATAAATCATAAGGTTGTCCAGTATATTCAAGTGTATAAATGCAAATTCTAACAAAGAGACTAGCAGTGACAATTGTATGGTAGTATGTAGAGGCTAAGCTACAAAGTCATCAGTCCATAATCTGGGATCCAGAAGTCAGACAGTGCCGCGCTCCTGGGGGCCGATTGCACTGTGCCAGCGCTGGGAGCCCAGACAGATCGGAGCTGGTCTGTCATCAGGTTGATGTCAATGTGGAGTCTGTATGTAGATGAGACTGTTCAGTTGGTAACCCTCTGGTTTCCTGCATCTCTCTGTTCACCACAGATTGATCCCAACAGCATTGCTGCAAAGGATGGCAGGATGAGAGAAGGAGATAGAATCATCCAGGTACGGTCCCACCAGCAGCTGAATACAGTCGAGCTTCAACTCTGAGGAGGGGGAATTGTTGGAGGTGGGGCTAAGCTGCAAAGTGGTTTGAATCTCATCGCTGTGTGTGTGTGTGTGTGTGTGTGTGTGTGTCGTGCGTCCAGATCAACGGTGTGGAGATCCAGAACCGGGATGAGGCCGTGGGTATGCTGACCAGTGAGGAGAACCAGAACATCTGTCTGCTCGTAGCAAGACCCGAAATCCAGGTAGTTATAAGGAAGTTACTCTGACGAGCTCACCTCAAACCACCTACCAGGGGGTACAATCCAATGGGGAGGCGTGTAGCTTGATGTATCCAGCATACATCTGGGACAACATGTCTCTACGGGGTACATGTTTACAAATGGCTCAGTTTCACACCTTGAACAAAGAAAAGACACAATTTGTGGGCGTTTCAAGAAGTGTAGTGGATGATAAGCTTGTAACACATACGCGGCTTTCCCAAACTGTGTGTCAGCTGGACGAAGGCTGGATGGACGACGTCCGAAACGACTTCCTGGACGAGTTCCATATGGACATGTTGGAGCAGCACCACCACAATGCCATGCAGTACACCGCCAGCATGCTGCAGCAGGTACACGCACCGGAACACCCATCAGCCCCCCGGAAGGCCGGCCGGGGTCATCTATCGTAATGGACTGTAATAATGTCTTGATATCCCAATAGGGAACCAAAGGAAAAGGATGATGTCATCCTTTTCCCTCTTAGGACCAGGTCATGCATAACATTGTTTATCTCAATTCACCTATCATGTTGAGCAGTTCTTACTTTGGTTGAAAGAGGCAACCTTCTCCTTGATTCATCAGCTTCCCAGCCACAGCTGCTTTATCATCACTGCTAGACTATCGCGTTAAGTGTAAGGTGCAGTTATTGTGAATACAAACAGTGGTGAACTGTGTCCCTGATCCGATGTCCTCGCTCCCCTGCCGTTCCAGAAGAAACAGGAGGAAGACGGCGGCACCACGGACACGGCCACGCTGCTGTCCAACCGCCACGAGAAGGACAGCGGCGTGGGCCGCACGGACGAGAGCACCCGCAACGACGAGAGCTCGGAGCAGGAGAACCTGGGCGACGACCACACCACGGCCTCCAACACGCTGGCCAGCTGCCGCAAGCTCACCTACAGCCAGGACACCCTGGGCAGCGCCGACCTGCCCTTCAGCGGAGAGTCCTTCATGTCCGGCGACTACGCCGACGCCGACTTCCTGGGCATCCCCGCCGACGAGTGCGAGCGCTTCCGGGAGCTCCTGGAGCTCAAGTGCCAGGCCAGCGGCTCCTCGGGGGCCCTGTACTGCCCGGGGAGCCCCGGGCCCGGCGGGCCGGGGCCGGAGCCCGAGTGCATGGACAAGGAGCTGGAGCTGCTGAATGAGGAGCTGCGCAGCATCGAGCTGGAGTGCCTGAACATTGTGCGCGCGCACAAGATGCAGCAGCTGCGGGAGCAGTACCGCGACTCCTGGATGCTGCACAACGGCGGCTTCCACAACTACAACACCAGCATCGACGCGCACCGCCACGAGCTCTCCGACATCACGGAGCTGCCCGAGAAGTCTGACAAGGACAGCAGCAGCGCCTACAACACCGGGGAGAGCTGCCGTAGCACGCCTCTCACCCTAGAGCTGTCCCCGGACAACTCGCTGCGGCGGCTCAGCGCTGAGGACCAGGCCGGGGCGTCGGGCTCCGGCGGCAGGGTCCTCAAGCCCCATCTGTCTCTGGTGCAGGAGGCCGGCGGCACTGGCGGGGGCAGAAGGGCCTCGGCCAAGGACCCGGAGGAAGGCCCCGAGGCGGAGGCCAAGGAGAGGAAACCGGGCGAGAGCAGCAAGGCCGGGCGGGGCTCTCTGCCGCCCAACCCCCGCTCGCCCTACAAGCACGCCCACATCCCGGCCCACGCGCAGCACTACCAGAGCTACATGCAGCTGATCCAGCAGAAGTCGGCGGTGGAGTACGCCCAGAGCCAGATGAGCCTGGTGAGCATGTGCCCCATCGCGGCCGGCGACGCCGACGAGCCAGGGGCCAAGATGGAGTGGAAGGTAAAGATCCGGAGCGACGGCACCCGCTACATCACCAAGCGGCCGGTGCGCGACAAGCTGCTGCGGGAACGGGCGCTCCGCATCCGCGAGGAGCGCAGCGGCGGCATGACCACGGACGACGACGCGGCCAGCGAGCTGAAGATGGGCCGCTACTGGAGCAAAGAGGAGCGCAAGCAGCACGCGGTGCGCTCCAAGGAGCAGCGGCAGCGGCGCGAGTTCATGAAGCAGAGCCGCGCCGACTGCCTGAAGGAGCAGTCGGCGGCGGAGGACGGCAAGGAGCCCAACATCATCGAACTGAGCCACAAGAAGATGAGCAAGAAGAGGAACAAGAAGATCTTCGACAACTGGATGACCATCCAAGAACTGCTGACCCACGGGAGCAAGTCTCCGGAGGGCACCCGGGTGTACAACTCGATCCTGTCGGTGACCACCGTCTGAGCTCCCCAGGCCCGCCAGGCTGGTTTGGGTGTTGGGCCGGGGGTGGGTGGGGTTGTATTATATGCTGACGGAGATGTAATGTACTGTAGATAGAACACTCGCTGGGGGGGAGAGTGGGGGTTCCCACCTCTATTCGTCGTGGGCTTTGTAAAAACGAACCGAGAAGAGCCTTTTTTCTTGAAGGAACTGAGGAGCTGCCACAATGGTCCCGGAGCGTTCCGCTGAGGTGGTCCGTTGTTGGGGGGTTGGACGCGGCGTCGCTGACATGGATGGAAGGCCGCCTTTGCAGAATATCTTAAAAATGCTTACAATAATCTTTTCTACCTTTGCACTTGCTCTTTTGAATATTATTGGATCAAAATGCAATATTCAAGTTTTGAAAGGAAGTGACACGGACCGTGTGCCGTTTAAAATATATATATGTAAAGCCAACATTTACACGTTTTTTATTTTATTTTTGGCTTGGCAGTTATCCTTCAACAGTATTTTACTGAGGTGCATAATGTAATGTTTTGAGAAATACAATGCTATTTTCTTGCAAGGTCTAACAATTAATTATTTCAATAGGAATTTGTAAATAAAAAAGTGCAAAAATACAAAAGTCGGGTTTTTGACTGTTATAGAACGCCATGGCCAATGGCGCTGTTATTTTGTAAATGTTTGACAGCCAGTTGTATTCCATCTGTTACATATACTTTCAACAACAAATATCCGCCGGTATAGTTGTGTTCTTGTAGGTCGGGGAGCACATTCCTCCTGTCTTGTCTTAAACATGAGTTATCTCTGTTTATCTTTTATTGTTAATGCACATTGTAGTTGCTTCTTGATTTCGTAGGGGCTACACATATATCGGGCGAAAAAACAGCTTAACGAATCCTTTAGTCATCCAACCTTTTTTGCTGTCCTGTAAAATGAGAGAAATAATAAATTATTGTTTTATATACGATGAGCTTTCACACGTTGGAGGTGTTGTTATGTGTTATTACAATGGGAGCATGGAATAGAAACAGTGCTGACAAAATGGAGGTCTTCTTTGAGTGTGAATGTGTGTAATGTCCTAACTTTAAGTGGCTAAACTATATGGCACTGGTTGGACAGTTACTAGACATTTACTAGACAGATTGAAAGCCTCGTAAAAGCCCAACAGATTCATTCTATTAAAGTTTTCATTCATTCTTGACTTCTCTTTTAAACAGGTTCTAACGCAAAATTACAAAACTTGCATTGTTCAAGGTAATTTGTATTCAACCTTGCAAACTCTCACACTCGCAGTAGTGTTAGCGTAAGAATATAAATAGCAGATGTACAGGTTTTACTTTCATGCTTTGAGACTTGAACAGAACCCCAATGTGACCTGCTTTCTCCAGAATACAAATTCTATGTGTCTGTTGTCAGGGCATGCAGGCGATAGGGCTATATACTTAACATTTTAAAAATCTGCCTAATCAGTTGATTTAAACAGCCTTTCTCTAAGCAATACACGGTGGGTAAAAATCATTCATAAACGGAAAAACAAAAACCACAGTTGGAATAACAGTAGACCATATATAACTCAACTAACACACTAAAAATGTAATCAACATGCAAGGTAGCGTGTTTTCCTTATCAAATGTTTACATTTTAATGTGGGGGGGGGTGGTACATCATTGGGAAGGGAGAGAGGGTGGGGGGGTATGATTATGATAATGAGAGTAGCCAGGGTTGCGAGCTCTGCCTCTTCCTCTATGTCTCCTCCAGGGATAATTGATTACTTCTCTTTAGGACCCCGGCTGAAACCCAAGGCGCCTGTGATTTATGTGTCGAGTAAAATCCCCTGGACACACTCTTAAACTGGGAGATAACATTATGGCCTAGCTTGGAAAAACAGAAAAGAATGAAAGAAAAGAGAAGCAAAAAAAAAACCCTTTTGCCATTCAAGTCAGGAATGTCACCCACCACCAATTGTGTGAGAGAGACGAGTTGATCACGTTTACACAGCGGCTATATATAGACGCACACTATAGTCACTTTAGATTCATTCTGAAGTCGCTTAGGATAAAACGGCCTGCTCCCTGACTCAATGCAAGAACCCTGTGTCTCTGTAATGTCTCTGTCTAGAGTGAGGCCTTCTCCTCGCGGGGCCGAGCGAGCCTCGTGGGTCGGACCCAGGGAGAGGGACTCGTCTGTTTTAAATGTCAGCCGGGAGAAGGGGCTGACATTCCAGTGCTCTCATCCATTAAGTGATAAGGAAGAGGCTCCTCTCTCTGCGGCGTCGCTTGGTTTCATCCCCCATGAAGAGCAGGCCGCCGCGCCTGATCAACTGCTACGGCTTTTTATTCTCTCCTTGTCCCAAGTGCACGGACAGCTCTCTATCGGTTAGCCTGCACACCTCGCTAGCTCTGGCTGATCCCCAAGAGGTACAAAAGACTATGTCAGGACAAAGCCTTTGTTGCAATGGTGGTATTGCAGTTCTGCATAAGCAAACATAACGTTGGAATCGTGTGAAATAGACGTTCAGGATTGATTGGGGTGGCTTCGTGAAGGGCATTGTTGTGAGGTCACCATAACGTTAGCCCATTACGGAGCCCTGAACTCAAACCAATTGCCTTTTGGTGATGGTATATTGTTGTTCATTTGTCTTTATTTCAGTCTTGAACATTTTGGAGCAAGATTCGTCAACACAACTTTTGCCACAGCAATGCAAATTCCCTCATCTAAAACAATCAATCCTTTCACCGGCTGTCCCCACAGGTGATTGAATGTGTGTCTCGGCTACCTGCAGAAGTCGTTTTCTGACTGAAGACTTGTAGATGAAACAGCACAAGCTGCTGGCTACACACACAGATGTGCTGAATGTATGCTGCTGTATTTGGGCATGTTTCAACATCAGCGGAAAGATATGAGGCAATGGCATGGATCATGTTCATACTATTAGACATCCTTTGGTTTGAAATGGGACATTTGCAGTATTCACCATATTGATCAGGGATCCTCTTCTGAATAAAATGCAGCAAACTCAAAGTCAAATGCTTTTAAGATGCATTCATGATTAGATCCTGAGCATAACTTCATCAAAATATGTTTTGTTGAATTTTAAAGTTTTTGTTATAACCTCAGTGTGCAAGGATATCAGTCATGGATCACAGCAAGTATGAGTGGCTGATACAACTTTGTTCTACATTTTTGTCCATCTTCTGTTCAACTCCTCACCCCAAAACATATTTTTTTTCTGAACTCTAGGTTGATAAAGGTTTTCTAAACTATGACCACCAACCCCTCCACGTCTCCGTTAAGACGAGAAGAGACTTGATTCAGTCGAGGGTAGCCTAAGTAACCTCTATCCCGAGACATGTTGGTTTTCCCGCCTCATCTCATCCGTGTTGACAGCCAGGATAGATGAGAGGCGCACACGCTAACCCAACCTAATGTATCACACGCATGCATGCATAAATTTAATAATAAAAAAGAATCAACGTCTCATTCTGATTTATCACAAGCATAAGATGAAGCAGCAGAGAGCGCGTTACAATGACGAAAGACGTGTGTGTGTGTGTGTGTGTGTGTGTGTGTGTGTGTGTGTGTGTGTGTGTGTGTGTGTGTGTGTGTGTGTGTGTGTGTGTGTGTGTGTGTGTGTGTGTGTGTGTGTGTGTGTGTGTGTGTGTGTGTGTGTGTGTGTGTGTGTGTGTGTGTGTGTGTGTGTGTGTGTGTGTGTGTGTGTGTGTGTGTGTGTGAGAGAGAGGGAGGGAGAGAAGAGAGCGTATGGAAGATTAGATATGACAGGAATTTGCTTGTCCCACGCTTTCTCACGCTGCTCTGAGAGGCTTTGAAAGGCAGACACGTTTTAAACAAGACGACAGCATTGACAACGGACAAGTGTAAGATGAAGTGTACTTCATTACACTTCATATTGCAGTGGTGTATCTAGGATGAAGGTTTATTTTTCGTCCTCTTTCCAAACATAATGCTTGTCGTGTTTGTGTGGGGGTGGTTGGGTTAGTCAGGGGGGGGGGGGGGGGGAATCTGTCGTTCTTGTAAAAGCACAAATACTTACTTTGACTTTACTTTTTCTTTTCCCCCTTGACTCGTTTCAGCGCAGGGTTTCAATTAGACATGACATGGCTGTCATTAATGATGGGTGTAATGAATGATGGATGTGGGTGGGTGTGGGTGTGGGTGTGGGTGTGGGTGTGGGTGGGTGTGGGTGTGGGTGTGGGTGTGGGTGTGGGTGTGGGTGTGGGTGTGGGTGTGGGTGGGTGTGAGGCTGTCTTCTCAAATTGTGAGGTGATGTGAGAACGCTAGGTGCAGCTCATCCTGTTAGCTCAGAGCATGTGAAAGGGATCACCACAGGTATCGGTGACTGGTGGTGAAGGACTGAGGTACAGACCCCCAATGATCCTCGTTTCACTCCCTGTGACGTAGTAATAGTATTCTGGATCCTGGATCGGTAACAGGTAGACTCTACCTCCCATCCCAACAAAGCTCATCACCCAGAGGGAGAAACCGATAGGAAGTGTTTACAGTATCTTATCTTCCTAATAAAAAGGAGGGGTCACATTTTGAATTGCTGTTAAGTCCATATGATAAACATCTTATTTCAAACTTTTTTATTTTTTTGCACCGGAATGTATCGGAGACATTTGTTGGAGTCCAACTAAATAAAGTTACCCCCTTTAACGTTGGGTGTTCCTATAATAATGCCTATAATAAAGTATGGCAAATCAACTGCACCCAATGGGTCAGTGACTCGCTGAATGCCGCAGACAAAAGTATTTGACCCTTGAACTTCGCGCGGTCCCATTAGGGTCAAAGGTCATGCTGCCTTCTTTCTGCTCGGTTCCCCAGGCAGGGGCCGTAACTCAGGGACCACCCTCTACCCCCGCCCCCCCCCCCCGCGCGCCCCCTGTTTCCCACAGGGTCCCCAGAGCTGGTGGAGCTGCTGGTCGGATCACACGGGGCACCCCGGCCTTCCGTCCTCCGCTCTGGGGATTTATTGGCTGCCAGCGTGTTTATCCCGTCCACACATTCCACGCCATAGCCCTCGGTTAGCGAGCGGCGAGAGGCAAACGAAAACACACAAAAAAAAGAAGAGGGAAAAGGGTGGGAGGTGGGAGGAGGGGTGGGGGTGGAGCGCTCATTCCTCCAACACCTCCACAGCTCCCAGTGGATACAACATGTCCCAGAGAACGCCACGGGCCGGGGTCAGTGCCGGCCATAACCTGCTATTGACCAGAGAGCTTGTATGGGACTAGTGGTTGACATTGCGTTCCATTGTCCCAGAGAGATTTGAACTTTTCCAAACATTTAGCAGCATTAGATTTGGCTTGAATTTTTGTGAAATTATCTTGGAGATTTGAAATGCAATCTTAAATAATTTCCCATTCTTTCTTCAAAAAATTATTTTTAAATTTAATGTGTCCATCTGCTGTCGTCTGTCAGCTTTCTTGTCACAACACCGGCCCTTGTCTGGTCAAAGAAAAGTGTAGAAGCATTGCTAACTTACAACATCGACTGCTTCCAGTGGTTCATTGGAACGCACGATGGTGGTACCATGCTCGCAGTGGTTCCATTGGACGCACGATGAGGCGGTACATGCTTCCTGGGCTTCCTGTCATGAAGCTGGATTCAACAACAGTAGGCATCTCAGGTTGGGTCCCGTCGCTGACTTCAAGTTGTTCCTTTATCCAACCCACTGAAGGATGAAGGCTTTATCGAGTAGACGTGAGATGTATCCACACACTGTGACGGTTTCTCTGTAGAGTAGGGAACCAGGCCAGGGCCAGCATAAGCCCTCCGCTGGAGGTCCTCGAGACCTGGGGAAGAGGCTTTAGCGGCCAAACAGCCTCTCCTTGACCCTGAGATTGTGGCATACAGGAAGCTGGGAGCTTGGGGAGCTGGGAGTGTGTGTGTGTGTGTGTGTGTGTGTGTGTGTGTGTGTGTGGTGTGTGTGTGTGTGTGTGTGTGTGTGTGTGTGTGTGTGTGTGTGTGTGTGTGTGTGTGTGTGTGTGTGTGTGTGTGTGTGTGTGTGTGTGTGTGTGTGCACTATGCAATAAAGCAAGCAAATGTCTTATATAAAAACCGAAACCATGGCATTTAATGTCAATGAAGACATCAAAAACAGTGAAAGTATTGTACACGTCAACGGTAATCGAATAAAGAATGTTCGAAAATTCAAATATCTTGGATATACCATCACCAATACGGATGAACACAAGGTGCAGATCCTGGGCGCTAGATGTGGGGCTGCGTTTCAGAAATGGAACGAATTGAAACATATTCTCACGGATCATCGCGTCTCCCTGCCAACAAGAGTTAAGTTTTTGACTGCTTGTGTACGGTCGCGCCTGTTGTATAGTGTGCAGACATGGGACATGTTGGCAAGTGAAATTAGAAAAGTAGAGGTTGTGTGGAATGGATTTCTTCGGAAGATTGTAAGGGGAGGATACAAAAGAAAGAATGCTCCTGATCGATACAAAAACACGGTAACCCTAGACGGTGAAGTAGACTGGAGTTATCGGCTATCAAACAAACATCTTCGTGAAATAACACACACTGCTCCAATCGACAGGTTCTGCTACTCGCAGCAACTCAAATATGCTGCACATGTATGTAGAATGCAACATAACGAGATACAAAAGTAAGTCCTGTCTGATAGGGATGCACCGGGGAGGGTGTGGAGTGGCTTTGAGAGGATCTTGGGGCTGGACCGCTTACAAATAAGGAGGACCACGATGAATAAATCAGAACTTACGCGACTATTGCAGCAAGTGCTGCAGATAGAAGCACCCAAAGGATGCTAGTGCTCCAGAAAGGGGAAAAATTATGATGATGATGATGATTATGTGTGTTCTGCGCATTTGTGTTGCTGTGTGTATCTTTGTGTGTTTATTTTTGTGTGTGCTTTGTTTCTTTTGTGTGTATCTCTTAATGTTTATTGTGTGTATGTTTTGTCTTGATGAGTGTGTCTGTGTCTTTGTCTATCTCTGTGGGTCTAGGTGTGATCACTTGCCTGTGTGTCTCTGTGTGTGTGTCTCAGAGTGTGTGTGTGTGTGTGTGTGTGTGTGTGTGTGTGTGTGTGTGTGTGTGTGTGTGTGTGTGTGTGTGTGTGTGTGTGTGTGTGTGTGTGTGTGTGTGTGTGTGTGTGTGTGTGTGTGTGTGTGTGTGTGTGTGTGTGTGTGTGGAAAGACACAAATTAGAGAGAAAGGAACACTACGACTCGTTATCAGTTACATTTTCATCAGCAAGTTAGTATTATCAATTCAATGTTACAGCGAAAGCATACATTTATGGTCAAGCTCAATCGAGCATGAAATGAAGACCGCCAGGGTGTTCAAGGACAACTCAGTCCCTCAATGACCACTATGTATTCACTCACAGTTGGAAAACACTTGGGATAAAAGCATCCACTAAATGACATGTATACATTTACATTTGTTTTTATTTCATTCTCAACGTGTGAACTCAACCAGTCTGAATGACCAACTGCTGATCCCCACTTCCCAATGGTGGTGATTTGAGAAGAAAGAAAATCCATCATAGCCATCACTGGGATAAACCCAGGTAGATATCAGCCGACAGTAGCCGCTATGTCATACAATGAGGTTCTGTTCATGGGCCACTCTCAGGGTTTTAATGGCATCTCACTAAAGTCCACCAGAAGAATAGATTAAAAACAAACAGAAGATCATAATCCCCTACATCTTCCTCATGATGCACACATTGGCCCAAAAAGGGGGTGGATTCTCACAATGAAGCCGTCGGCCCGTTGAGATGAATCACTTGAGAGACGCAAAAGAGGCCTCCCCTGTACTTCCAGTATAAATCTGCGATGGCATCGGTTGGTTCTTAGAGTGTGGGCCAATTACCAAACTAATGTCTAGAAAGACTGTGTGTGTGTGTTGTTTGTGGAGGTTAGGAACTCTTGTTTCCTACCTGTATCGATTTAGAGTTTGAGAGCGCCCGTTATCAGACCTTTGGATAAGGTTGCTACGTCGGTGCTGTAGATGAAATCAGCCCAGGGCTCATATTTCCCCTCCATCGAGCTGTGGCTCATTCAGCTACACATCAACTTTATGTCCTCTCAAACTAGAGGCAGATCAATACATCCTTACTGCCCTCCTTCAAACACTCTCATTTGTCCATTTGACATTTATGAGATTTAAGGAAGAAGGAAATAAAGCCTAGTTCCAAGGGGATCCAATAAAAGTCCCCTGGTAGATTTTCCGACAATAATACGATGATATGTACACCATGGCTACCAGCTCCCAGCAGAGAGCCTGTTGGGCCAGTATCCAGCCACATGCAATTGCTTTAATTGCACCTTTATTGGCAGAAGACCTTAACGGTCTTCTGAGAGCAGGTTCTGGGCTGCCCCTAAAATGGCTTTAAAAACACTCCAGGTAGTCTGACCCAAGTCCGCTCAACGTCATTTGCCAGAGTGGCCACAGGCCGGTCGAGCCCATAGTTGCCAAAGTGTTCCGTGAAAGCTCATTGGTCCAGGGTGGGCACTTGGACACAGGACGTTGTTACTTAAGCATTCCTAAGAAGGACTATACCTTGCTATAAGTAAGAACAATAGATTTTCTGTTACACACCTCTTTGCACGGGACTTTCTGTAAAGAGAAACCTGAGGTTATCGGAATGTCTTATAATGGGCGAAACCTGATCTAACTATTAGGGAACTCCACCTAAATGAGGTCTATGCACAGGGTGCAACCTCAAAACACTTGACAACACATGAACACATCCCTTACATGAAAATCTTTGCATTACGATGATACCTCCTCCCGTAAACGTTCTACATCCCCCAAGAAAACACAGCAGCAGCAGCAGCACACCACCAGTCGCCAACATGGAGCCATTTTCCGTCCTCCACATCACAGGGTTTGGATTGCCTCTGCAATATGAGTCACCTAGCTTCGATGAATACAAGACAATATTTCATCCAGCTGCTGAACCAACACACAAGGACATGCTTCTGACCACATCAACGATGGTTATCTCCCAGAAGAAATAACAGACAGAATGGACAGGCTGCCAAACTGACAAAGACAGGCGACAAGACGAGGTGAGAGAAGCAATGCGTATAAGCCTCCTGGACTGTACAGCAGGACATCTGTCCAGCCCAACGCCCCCGCATCGCGCATCACCCCCAAAACGCCTCCCTTTTTGCATTTCATAGGACGACATGGTATTTCTCACGATGCCTCCTACCTTCAGCCCTGTGTGAGACCTAACCAGCCTAATCAAACCCTACACACACAGACACTCCCTTGTACGGTTTGGAGAAAGAAGTCAGTGCCCTCGAGAACAAACCATAGAGGGGTGTCAGTCATTGGTTGTAGCGGCCAGGCGTTGGAGGGGTGAGGGGGGTCTGAGTGGGCTTGTTGCAGCACAGCAGCGCTTCACTCTCTGCTGCTGCTCAGATCCTTAGGTTTCTTCACTATAGGGACTATTCTCCTCAGCCTTCTGGAGCTGAATAACCTACAGTTAGTATTGTACTACTTGTTTATCTTTTATTGGGTTATGTGTTGATAGTTTATCAGAAACTTTGATCTAAAGGGACTTACAGTTAATTTATTTACATAAATGTCATTATGTCAGGATTTAAGCTCAGGGCTGCTTACATACTCTACTCTTCAAATCCAGAACCTTTTCCAGAATAATCTGGGTGTCATAAAACACTATCCTGCCCCTGCAATTAATCATTTTATACTGCTCAATTCACGAAAGCCCAGTGTGTAGATGATGCCTGTAGAAATGGCAGAATGATTGAGGAGTAGGTGTTGGAGAATCTGTCTAATACTAATGAGACCTTGGGGAATAAACAGACAGTCCATCGCTTGCAACCGATATAGACAATACCTACTAAGGTTGTGTTCGCGCTTTGAAATTCATCATACGTTGAAATGGGGGTCATGGTTGAAAGCATGACCCAAACAATTTGGGTCATGGTTGAAAGTTTAGCCTTGTGTGGAAGATCTGTTTCACACCAGAATCAACCAATCCTCGAAAAATATCACTTGGTCTGTAGTTAGTTTAACATCTAAAACATGTATGGTCCATACAAAATGGGTTCCTTGGTGGTATTGTGGTGGACTAAGTCTGACAGGGTCACAAGTGTGTGGGGGTCATTTTAGAGTCCCGAAAGAGAGAGGGCATCCTGAAAACATGGATCACTGCGGCACTCCAAGTAGCCAAGGCCTGGCTACTGGGTCTACATCCCAGTCCTCATGCACTGACAGCAGGGGATTACGCATAGCAGGGAGACTAAACACTACCCTCTATTGGATGACTAGCAGATATGCCTTTGGTGATATGCTGTTTCCAGCAGAGTGCTCTGCTATTGGGATTTCAATTTCAAGGACAAAAGCTCATCTAAAGTGGTTACATTTTTCTTAGCATTGTCTGGATCCATATATATCTGTGGTAAGAGAAAACTGCCCTGTGCTGGAAGTTTGCTGCAGTTGAACAGCCTTAACTTGAGTTGTGTAACAGCCTTAGTAAATGTTGATGGACAATTCTGCTGAGTTTTTCCCCCCCAAGATTCCTTCCCTGACCAGCCCTAACCAAGCCAAAGCAGTACCTAAACACAACTCTAATCCTAACCAAAAAGCTCAACCTTTTCTAGCGTATCATTAAAGATATTCTCCCAAAATGTCCATTTCGCTAGTTGGTTAAACTTATAATTATCTTTACTCATAGAGTGATTTCTCTCGAGTACTCTTCCCGAAATTTCCAATGCTATTAGTTCTAGAAGTCCATCCCGATAATAGGCCGAAGATGAAAAAAGGAGAAACCAATTAGCTTGATTTGTTATGCAATACTCCTCGCCAGTCTTTCATTTCTTCTCCTTTACGACGTCGTACTCGTGGGATCAGTGGACTAGCATGGGGCCCGTTCACGACTCTGATCAAACTACACAGGCAGCACAGAGTGGGCCAAGTCTTCTCACATTTAACAAATAGGCTTAGAAATTAATTAACTTGGTGCACACGTTCAAACCGTCATGGTGATTGGGGACCTGCAAGAAGCCCCATACGGCTCCCCCTGACATTTTCATTTCAATTGAGTTGATAAGTCCTCCGGTCATGCTTTGGAAAAACGGTGCTACAAGTTTGTGCTTTAACTGCGTGGGGACTACCAGCTATATCACAGAGCCAGATGGACTGCCAGAGATTATATTGCAGGGAGTTTTGGGGAATTTACTATTATGTCAGTCTCCCGGGCTTGGTATAGTAGTAGATTAAAGTTTGGGCCAAAGGACAGATTCTGCTGATTCGGCATTGATCACTGCACAATAACTGTTGGTAATTGTGCAGGTGGGGTGAGGTGGAAAGGCCAGAGGTCATCCTTTCATGTGCGTGCAGCAAACAAACAGTGAGAAGATGAAACCTAATTGTTATGACATAAAGATGGCCGGACAGAAACATGTCTGGTCATGCCGAGAAGGTAGCTTTTTTCCTGTAGTGGCCAGTTTCTTGATCATGACCAATCAGCATATTGTGTTAACGAGATGAAAGAAAGTGTAAGACAGTCAAGAGCAAGACCTGCAGCTGGATAACCAATCTACACCCTGTGTTCATATTGTGCCCAAAGGCATGAGCCTGTGTGAAATACCAGCTCCAAGGAAATACGCTATACTTTATCATTAGATTTACTATTGCAATAAATCAAATGTTATGGAAGAAAAATGCACAGCCATTTTAAATCGTGTTGTTCTCATCTCGGTGAACAATAACTTAAACTGAAAAGTATTGGATATTATGAAGTTATGGTTTTGTGGTTGCCGCACAATTATCTTGCTTGCGTTTGTGTGTATGCTTGTGTGTGTGTGTGTGTGTGTGTGTGTGTGTGTGTGTGTGTGTGTGTGTGCTGCTACAAGTAATCCTATCAATGCACTTTGTGTACAGGAATCCTTATTATATATATTTAAAGAGCCAACAGGTGTGAGGGCCAATAGTCATTACAAGCTCAGTAAAAATCCAACCGTCACCATCACAAGTGGGATTTTCCAAAAAGAAGTCAAATGTAGAGGTCAAGTCCAGCCCTCTCACACCCAGTGCTAAAGTATGAATATGAACCCCTTAGTTTAAAAACAGATCTCCCTCCATCACTTGCTTTAATTCCCATTGAAGACCCTGAACAAGAAGCTGTGCCACTCAGACAGTAAAGGACCATCAGACAAGTCCGCCAGATTCCTCTCCTCGGCATATCCATTTTTTTTTAGAAAGCAGCGGTGAAATAAATCAGTCATTCGACGCAGAGGAGCCACATATGGTTTTAAATCCCCCAAGTGACCCACCATCTTATTTCCCCGGAGATGGGACTTCAAAGTGGGGTCATGTTCAAACGAGGCCTCCTGCGGTCCCCGGCATGGGACGTTCTGAATCCCCCGTTGTTTCCCCACAGATCATGTGAGCAAATTTCAGCAGTCGAGAGACACCGCCTGTTGACTGATATTTTAAGCCGAATTAAAGATTCACCTTTTAGATTATGGGTGCCGAGAAGGAGCAGTCTGAGAAGGTCATGGACTCTTTAGGTAATACTATTTGGCGATTGACTATTTGCCTTAGAAGTCAGATATAGTCTTATAAATAGCTAGAAGGGATCAACAGATGCAGGCTGACATTTCGTTTTTTCTATTTTGAATAAGTTACGAATTGACGTTTTTTGCTCGTGCATTTCATTAGCCTAGGAACCAGACCAATCTACAAACTCTGTTTTTTTATGTGCTCTGGCACATACGTCTGTCCCCCCATCCCATTCTGCGCATGTTGAGAACGCCCCTTGGAAAGCTAAAATTAACCGAGAGGTTCTAGACTAAACGGACACACAAACACACACTTGGTTGACGACAAAACATCCCAATACCAGAGCAGGGCATAACATTCTTGGCCTGGGCAGGCCCAGTAGGAATCACGGCCCGTTAACTGTGTTTGCAGTGTTGATTGCGTATTTTACCAACGGGGCTCGTTTTCTGACACAACACTAGAGCACTATACGCACGACTGTCCAAAACAGTTGATGGGATTGGACGGGGGGGTGGCATTTAACTGTGACAGGAATGCTTGTTGCATCCATTTATGAATTAACCTGCCGTTACCAGCAAGACGATGACGTCACTGAGCTTATGGAGTCAGTCAGATGAAATTAATAATCACACCTTTCAAAATGTTACCCCAGCATGAGAGAAGACCAGTGATTCAGCGTTCCCAGAACCAGCTTCTGACCCCCGAGTGCTGGATGTAAAAGAGCGTCACATTATGGGCAAGCATGACGAAAAGTATTAAAAATGTTAACATTTATTGCTGTTTCTGAATACCACATTGAAATCAGGAGCATTCAGAGTATACACAGAAATTATACTATTATATATGGTTTCACAAAGGCAGTGAACACATACCGTATTACAATCTACAAAAATCTACTTTACAGAAATTTAAAATTCTAAATATCAAAAAGGTACAGCTGCAGAAACAGGCGTGGAACTGTAACCAGTGACTGCTCTGGATATCCGTGTGTGAGAATAACATGGGGACATCACAAATACAAAGTAAGCAGAAAGTCCTCTTTGTACGTACAGCTGGCTTTGGACATTACAACGGGCAGACAAAAATAAAACACTACAAAAAAAGAAATGATCCGATAAATTATAATTATAGGGTTGGGAGGGGGATCTTTGCATTCAAAAATGTATATACCTTACAACAGAGGCCTGCCGAGGGCATTTCAGTAGCATTCTTCAGCGGGGGTTGGATTACGGATCACGGACAAACAAAGGGTTAGTTGTGTGTAAAGGGCATGATGAGGGAGGTAGGGAAATGCGTTTTCCGGAAATATATATTCATAAAAAAATGCATCCTCAAGTGATGGTGGCACTTGAGGGAAGCCCGTGGTGGTGGCGTGTGCTTCGGCCAGGAACAGTTGGTGGTGCTAGTAAACCTTTCCTGTAAGCTCAAACTGCAGTGATGGCCGGAGTGGGGTCTGTTCCCGTCCTGTGGCCCGCTAACCAAGTTTAAGTCTTCAAAAACTGACCTCTTCCATTTCATTCGGTCCAAAATCAGCAGGACCGTTTAAAGATGGTGGGCAGGGGTAGGGGGAGGAAAGGATAAAAGTAGCAGAATAACACGGTATCCGAACTGCCCAGTGTAGAAACGACGACAACAAGAAGATAGCTATCCAAGGGAGTCAAGGTTGTCAGATCGCACAGCTCAGAGACAAATGACCTTCGGGACATTTTAAAATGAACAGAAGTAGTAAGAATAATTATATATATATAGAAAAAAAAGAAAAACCTTTCTGGTAAAAAAATAAAATTAAAAAATAAAATAAAAAGGAAAAAAACTTCAAAACCAAAAATGTATTTGAATGCCCACATTAATGCCAGGCTGCTTTTTGGAGGGCACGCCCACAAAAGCAAGACACGACGTTTGTCTCAATTAGCAGACAAACTGTCCCTCATCCCCAGCTGGACTCGTGGACACAGGGTGGATGTTTTTTGTGAATGGTCTCGGGTTCAGGAGTCTAGTCTAGTCCTGGTCCATGGGCTCGTCACTGGTCCCAGTGTTCAAGCCGGCGCCCTCTGTGGCGCCCTCTGTAGGGGGCTCCGGTGTACTGCTGGAGGGGGCGGGGGCTCCCTCCTCTCGGACCTGGGCGCTGCTCTCCTCGACCACGCTGCTGCTGCTACTACTACTGCTGCTGCTGCTGCTGCTGCTGCTGCTGCTGCTGACCGGGTCGCTGGCGCCGCCGTCGTCGCTGTCCCTGCTGGTGTCGGGCCCCTCCTCCGGGGTGCCGGCCGGGGCCTGCTGCTCCGTCTGGTCCATGTCGCTGCCTTCCTCCTGGGAGCCACACGGCACCTCCCTCTCCGCCTGCTCCTCGTGGCCCGGGTCGGCGGGCATCTCCGCCTGCGTGCTGCTGCTGGGCTCTGGAGGACAGACGGGTTCAGGGGTCGGACCACTGCGGGGTCCTAACTCTACTAACTAAACCCCGGCACCAATAGGGGATCTACTATTATTATTATTCTACTATCAGTGTACAGTAAGCACTAGGGCGGTCAAGGACAGTTGGTCGGTCACTTGTTTCACCGGACAACTGCTGGCGTTTCTTTCATCAGGATAGAAAACACTTTCTAACCCACTCACTTCAGGTAACATTTGAGTGATAAGATAAGCGTTAAGATTCCGTTCCAATAATCATATGTTTGACAGGGTGGTCTAAATACCCCAGTTTCCATAACTTTCAACTCATCCAGCTTAAAAGGTACAATCCCGGGCGGCTGGATTTACTGGACTAATGATTTATTTTTCGAATTGCACACCCACCCCTCCATCCAATCAGGAATCACAAAAGCCACGCCCCCCCTGCTCGGTGCGATGTGCTGTGAAAAACTGTAGCTACAATCAAAGCATTGCATACCAGTGCGCATGCGCAGAACAGCGTGCACGTTGACTGACAGACGGGCCATCCAACCAAAGTTGTCTGAAACTAATTTGCCAATTTTTAGCCCCTACTCCTTACACAGATGACCAAATTACGTCATTGATATGTCAAATTACTAACGTGATCAATTACTGTCTAATACTTAACCGATATACTCAGATTTTTATATTTTTGCCACAAAACGAGCCTGCCGGGATGGTACCTTTAAGGAAACACTGCTGGTCCTAACTACTGAACATTTACTCGCCTCCAAGCTAATGGAAAACCGGTTACTAAAAATAGTTACATCCGCAACATAGCCCTAAAAATAACATAAAAGCCCTGGTGTTAATCAGGTCTTCTTTTATACCACATTCAGCCACTTAATTATTTGTACCCAAGTAAATGACATCTACTTAAGACAGGTAGCTGTTGGCGTGCCATCCACCTAAGAACGGGTCAAACTCAGCAGCAGGTGCTCCAGAGTACCCATCAGGGAACCTCCCTACCTTGTTCTTGGATGGAGCCCGCACTGCTGGAGGCCACGTTGCCCTCCTCCTCCTCCTCCTCCTCTTCGTCCTTCTCCTGCACCATGGCCTCGGCCTCCTTGGAGGAGCCCCCCGATGCGTGCAGCTCTCTCAGCGTGTCCGACTCCTGCTCGTCGTCCTCGTCGTCCTCGTCCTCGTCCTCGTCGTACTCCTCCTCCTTGGTGTTGAACTTTAGCCTCTTCACCTCGTGCTGCTCCGACTCCATGTCCTCCTCGTCGTCGTCTTCGTCCTGGTGCTTGTTCTTCACCGAGCTGCTCAGGCGGCCCGACTCCGACACCTCACTGGGGACACACATTCCAGAGAAGCTACAAATGACCCCAGCCATACAGAGGGGTGTTTCTGGAGGCACAGCCCTCACAGGCAGGAGGCCGCGTTGACTCGACTTCCAGTTTGGATTCAAGGCAGTGCACTAATGTTGGAAATGATTTGCCAGGATGATGATATGAAGTCATTTGAGTCCACAGAGCCGGCCCGCTTCTTTGGGGGAGACATTTCCAAGATAATCATGAACGGTTACGCCACATCCGGGACCCATTTCAAAAATAACAAATCTTCAACTTGATTTTACTTGATAATCAAGAGCCAGAGGCTCATTATTGTAATCAAGTATCTCCAGTAAAGCGCTGTATAAAGAATGAATTGGCTTAAAATAATCCACAAGGGATTTGGGGGAAAATAATTCCACAGAAACATATAATTCCACTATTCCAAAGTCGTTTACAGTGGGCATGCTTAAGGCATGCAGGTATGGCCGATTGGAACAATGTTATCATAGCCAAGTCACAGCAGGATTCAGAACCACGTTCAGGTAAATAACAAAATCCACACATTTAAATTTCAGCCTTTCAGCCAAGTATTTGAAGGATAAAGCAGGATGAAAAGATCATAGCTTAAGGCGACTCAAACGCTCCGTCAACATGGTGAGTTTAAAAGCATCCTGTGCATTATTGAACCGAATCAAACCGGGTGCAGAGGCCACTCTAGACAGTATTTGAGCTAAATGAAGGCTGCCAGTGGCGTCGTCACCTGGACTCCTTGTCGTCGTCCTCCTGGTCTGGTTCCGAGTCCTTGTTGTCCGTGCTGTCCGGCAGACCGTTGGCCGCCAGTGAGCTGGCCAGCGACATCTTTCGGTCGGTTCAGAGGTCGCGGAGTCCCGGGTCCGTTCACTTTCCTGACAAATGCACCAGTAGAAAACACAAATACTTCAATAGAACTGCATGACAGTCTAATAGAGGCACATAATAAATAAAACAAGTCTTTATACGAGTCAGAGAAACCCATGAACATGGATCTCCTTGAGGATATTAACTATTGTTGAGTTTTGGATGAAGCATTTATGGCACTTCATTTATTTTATCATTGATCCATCTTCTTAATGCACCACTGATTGTTGGCGCAGTGTGAGCCAGTGTTCTAGGGGCATCAAACTAACCAACATACAAAAGACAAAGTCATGTCTCTCATTTCAAGTACAGATCTGGTCCTCCAGATTACCTCTCTGAGAAGGCTGCCGCCGTGTTCCCAGGAAGCATCACTCCGTTCATTCTACTGATCCCACTGCAGCCATTTTTCCTGCAACCATGTGCTCGTTAGATCACCATCTCCATGACTGGCCACCAACAAGTTCATCATCATGTCCTCAAAATTCACAAAAAGGGATTTTAAACACCACTTACTCTGAGGTCGGATGGACACAGCTAACCACCATTACGTTCTGCACACAAACACGAGCGGACAAGGTTTCAGATAGCATCAAGAAGGCTATTTATATATATAAACACGAACACAAAGTCAATGTTCAGCACACCATTTTATAAAAAGCAGATACATTTCAGATGTACAATTATAAGATGACAGGATAACAAATGTTTTTGTATAATAAAAAAACACCTTCTCTACACCCCGGAGGAACTTGTCTGTTCCCGTGTAGTTCCTCTTGGGCTCTGTGAGGAGTTCACACAGGCGCTGGATGGTGAAGGGGATTCTGGAAGCAGACCACACACACACACACACACACACACACACACACACACACACACACACACACACACACACACACACACACACACACACACACACACACACACACACACACACACACACACACACACACACACACACACACACACACACACGCACACATGAAGACATCCTCCGTCGTTGGCTCAAATATGCGACGACCAAACCAGGAAGTGGTGGGTGCCTTCCATGTTTTTATATTTGAACAAAGGATCTTTAGTTGGAATACAGACCAAAAAAAAACACGTGTGGCTTTAGGGGAATTTATCTGAAGAGGGAACTTCAGATTTTCCATCATGCTGCTTATAATTAAGGTTGTATATTAAGCTAGCCTAAAGCATATACATAATTCTGTGTGTTCATGGTTGGAGACTATTCCCCCACTTAAAGAGCTTCAACACTTTCTCCAGTGTCGGGCTTCTCTAACCTCCACTTTGAGATAAAGAACAGTAACAGTCGGTCATGATGGTTGGTCTGGTCTGAACATTAAAAAGGGAACGAGTGGCGGCATTTCTTTAAGAGAGGTTCAACCATTCATGAGGCTTTGTATGACGTTTGGAAACGATAGGTGTACCAAGTGAAGGAGGCCAAGCCTTGAGAGACTCCGGAGGAGACATAAAAGCCAATTAAATAACCAATCACATGTCACCACACAGATCAGGTAGGAGCTCAAAACGTACAGCAGACGTAGCACTTGGTTCCAACCCGCAGTCACGTAAATAAACAACGAGCATTAAAGTGTCTTGTCAGGGTTTCTCTATTAAAGCCATTTCTGAACTGAATACAATTTATTCTCTCTCAGTTTGAACTACCCGGGGACTAAGACAAGTAAGATTCAGTAATCTTTAAAGAAAGTTATCTATGCAATAAACAAGTTGATGATATTCAGCAGAACATCTTGCCTGTAGTACTTTGACAGTGTTTCCCCCAGCACTGTAGGGTTAAGCTTTAACAAGGGCCGCGCCTTGACTACCAAAGGATAAAAATATATACATTTAGAAAAAGAAAAATATAAAGAAAATATATTATGCATTAACAAAGTAGGAAACTCTCTTAGGGAAAGAACAAATAAAGATAAAGAACGCATTAGGAACAGTGTTCGTGTCATAAAGCTTTTTGAATGGAATTGAAACAGAGAAGACATTTTCTGGGGGAAACTGTTTTAAGTAAGCATTTAATTTAAAAAAGCACCCAAAGCCTAACACTGATAGCCACTTTAAACCACCAGCTGCCCTACCATCACTGAATATTACGCATGTACAAACTGGCACCGACGTCTGCCAACTCCTAAATACATGTCTCAGCGTGGTGTACAATCACCCTGCAGAGTACGGTACCTACCCATTATAGGCCTTCACTATCTTCAGTATCCTCTCCTTCATGTCCTCAAAGGGGATGGACTCCACGTTGGGGTTGGCCGGGCCCCTCTGCTCGGGTACCGAGGCCCTGAAGTCCTCCATGACCTGCTCCAACTTGAACAGGAAGTAGTTCTTGAACTGAGGCCATTGAACCCTGGAGGAGAACAGACAAAGGGACGTGAAGCACCCTCCTTTCTCATGTTTGCATAGTTAGGAGTTTTTGGTAAAGGTTGCTTTTATAATGCTACCCCCACATCTTGTATCAAACGTCTTGTTTGTCTGACATAGCCAGACAAACTATTCATAGCCCATTTTGAAAAGTGATTCAGTGAAGGTTTCAAACTGAATCATGTTATATGATGCCCCCTTCATATTATTTTACAGAGGGGTCACAATGAGGAATTTTAGTCTAGTAGGTGCAACCACCTCTAGTGAGCCGGTAAACACCGCGTGTAAAAATGTCGTCAGACTTGTAGGATAGACACTTGAACCACTATTTGTGCTATAAACACTGCCTTCAGAAAGTGCACAACACACCAGCGTTAACATAGCACATTCTAACTCTCTATATTCATCATAATGCAGAGCGCTTCTCTAAAACAATGTTTAACTTACAACGCTTTACAAACCAAAACAATTGAGGCATAACCATGTGTCTATGTAATACCAGCAAATATTTTGGAATTGTTTCTATAAAAAGGAAACCTGTTTTATTATAATTGAAAAACAAATGTCACACATTAAGAAATGCTATACAACGCTCAATATTAACACTGACCGTGTCATATTAAGTTTGTGGTCATCAACAGGTAGTCTTGTTAATGATGCTAGTAGGACTGTGGTCACTTCATTTTTCTTTGCTCATGAAAATCCTAATTTAAGTATCAACTGTTACAAGACACAGTTGTGGAAATGTACAATACTTACAGGGTCTCCCCGGTCTTGGCGATATGGCAAAGAAACTGCTCCAGAAGAGGAAAGCTCTCCTGCTTTCCTTTCTTATCAAAGTCTGCAGAGTGCCAATAAATACATGAGTTAGACAATGTTAGAAAACCCAGAGCCCATTCCACTGGATATACAAGTACAAATACACAAGTACGTTTTAAATTGTTCATATGAAATGCATCTATAACCGGTTAAGGCTAAATGTGTGTTCTTTTAAGGAGTCCCTCACACAGCTTTTAGTACATGGATGGCAGGGTATTATGCAGGACTGCTAAACAACCAGGTACAGTCCTACCTACTCCATGTATTGTTTAATAGTACCGGTGACACATTACAGGCTGTAGTGGTGACTGCTGGACTTCGGTTGGTATTGTTTTAGCAGGCTAGGAACAGAGCTAGATAGACTGGTTCAGCCGGCCAGCAGTCATGCCCCATACAGGGCAAAACAGACGACCACGGCCAGGGTCTGCCCCCCGCCAACCGAGGGGCACCGACGGCACCAAGCGGTCGGGGTCACCACGGCCAGGGTCTGCCCCCCGCCAACCGAGGGGCACCGACGGCACCCAGCGGTCGGGGTCACCACGGCCAGGGTCTGCCCCCCGCCAACCGAGGGGCACCGACGGCACCAAGCGGTCGGGGTCACCACGGCCAGGGTACCGACGGCACCAAGCGGTCGGGGTCACCACGGCCAGGGTCTGCCCCCCGCCAACCGAGGGGCACCGACGGCACCAAGCGGTCGGGGTCACCACGGCCAGGGTACCGACGGCACCAAGCGGTCGGGGTCACCACGGCCAGGGTCTGCCCCCCGCCAACCGAGGGGGACCGACGGCACCAAGCGGTCGGGGTCACCACGGCCAGGGTCTGCCCCCCGCCAACCGAGGGGGACCAACGGCACCCAGCGGTCGCGGTCCTTCAATCCACGACAGGAATGGTGGTATTCAGAGGGAAAGACCATTTTTTTTTTCACCAAACAGCGTTAGCTACATAGCCTAGGAGGCTAACAGCGCTGGGTTGTTTCCGTAAAAGGGCTCGTGAATTAGCATTAGCATTAGCCTTAGCATTAGCATTAGCATTAGCCTGACACTGTGTAGCCGATGGCCAAGCAGCTCGGCTAGCTAACACCACTAGCCTGCGAGCTAAAACATTCGTAGTTTTTCCCCATTAGGTTTATCTATCATAGTAAACCCCAGAACACAACGAGCCGCCGGACACGACCATCTACCGATGTTGTTTCTAATGACCTTTCAGCGCTTCCTGAAGTGAGTCGACGTCCATCATGTCGTCGCCCCCTGACGGTGTTCTGGATGCAGAGACGGCTCACTGGCGGCTAGCGGTTAGCTGCTGGCTGCTCCGAGCGGAGGAGGAAGGAGCATTTTAATATGGCGCTGGTGAGGTCACTGCCTGTGCCCTCACACGGCTCTCCCTCCTTACGGTGGACACAGAGACGGGCTCCTTCAATACACGCTAGGTTATATAGAAGCATCCAATTTAACTAAGTTATTGACATTTTGTGATGGAGTTTGGATACGTTCGTGGTTATCTACGGTCGAACTATTACATCGATCTCTCTCTCTCTCTCTCTCTCTCTCTCTCTCTCTCTCTCTCTCTCTCTCTCTCTCTCTCTCTCTCTCTCTCTCTCTCTCTATCTCTCTCTCTCTCTCTCTCTCTCTCTCTCTTCTCTCTCTATATATATATATATATATATATATATATATATATATATATATATATATATATAAATTAATTAATTAATAAATCCATTCAGAAGTTCACTGAGAACCACTTTGATCCACTGTGAAGTAACTGAATCCACTGACTGATTAAATGAAAGGTCCTTCCTGCCGCAAGAGGGCACGACCTTGTTCCACTGTCGTGAGGAAAGTTGGGCCAACTGACAATAAATCATACACGGGTTTGCGTATAAATAACCTCCAATTGCATCTAAATGCAGGGAAGCAAACCAAGGTAAAACCATAATAAAAATACTGTCGCATGATTTGCGTTAGTTTCAGTGTAGTTGGCCAACAAAACAGTAGGCTACATGTTTGCCTTTGTTGTGATACATGCAGTAGTGTCAGTGTACTGGACAGCATGCGACCACGGCAAAGTAGTCCAAACAATGTAGTTTGCTCACTATAGGACTCTTTAACATAATATTATGCTTTCAGTAGTCATCTACATCTGCTGTCACTAGGATGTAGAGACAGCTTATCTCACAAAACTAGCAATCACTCATATATCTCTGTCACTGCCTGCTTAGTAAAGCTGTGTGGAAGGCTTGACGGGCTGCGGTCCCCCATCATACCCACATAACGGTGTGTGCTCCAACCTTATTAGCGTCCAGCTCCAAGACAAGCTGCAAGCTGCCCACTACCTCAGCCTGCCCTTGTTTGACCTGAATCAGCCCAGCAACCCACAAAGCAAAGGATCCCACATCCAAACCACCTCATTTAAAATGCACTGCGCACATCTCTGAATGAGTTTTTAATTCTGTATTCGCTTCTATGTCTGTACCTACACTCAGTATCCCTCCTCCCTCCCCCCCCACAGTACTCCTTCTCCTGTGCCCTCTCCCATACTAATCTCATTTCTTATGCCACTGATCACACTCATGATGTACTGACAACACCCTCTCTCCTTTAATGTTTTTACTCGAGAAGGTAGATTGTGCGCACACACGTTTAATAGGAAAAATCAAATGAATGACAAAATCTGAAGATTAACCATGAAATACTATATAAAATGTAACATTTTTGAGTTCCATAATAGGCTATTTGTACATTTGAACTATTGAACTATAAAAACATCATGATGCTCTCATTCCTGGCAATCCCCTGTGTTCTGACAAACGGCTGCAAGGTCATAATACTATTTTGGACTTGTTCCTTGATCCCCAAATCTATTTTTAGTTATCTTCCTGTTGCTGCCCTCTGTGTTGGATCTTTAAACGTTTACATAACTTATCCTCGGATGCTATGGACTTCCGTCACTACAATGCCTTGTTTCCCAAAGATGTTATCTTACTTGACTCAGCCACAAGCACGTTTGTTGTCATCGGCAGTCATTGTAGTTGTAGTCATTGTAGTAGCACATTGTGGTCTTCTTCCTAAACTACTCAATAGTGTCAACAGGAGACACACAACTGGATAATTAATTAGGCCTACAGGTTTTAGAGGAAGGTGGCTGACAGTTCCTACATAAAAGTACCGCAACAGTGGGTCCGCTAAATGACTACACATAAATAGTTGCATTTTCCATTCTCAGGACAATTACCCACATAATGGACATTTCCTACACCTTCCCAAAAATAAACCAAAATTGATGAATTCAAATTAAATTAAGCTTAGTTCCCCTTGTGGTCATCCTCTTGCTTTATAACCCAAGTTCTCTCTCCCATGTCTTCAGAAAGGTCCTTAATTTCACACTTGAAACCCATCTGCATCCTGCCTCTGCTCCCAAAGACCGGAACTTCGACCTATTTTAGGCATTTGGTTGGTTTCAACAATTCAATCTGGGATATGGTTAAAGGGTTCAAACAAGGCCCACAAATAGCAGGAATTTTGCAGCACAAACATTGTCCTATGTATGATAATGCTTAGCTCTAGTTAGTGGTTACAATACTAATCACAAGTATATTATGTTTAGTTAAGTGCTTTAAAAATGACATGTGTAGGGGGTCAGCCTTTTACTGGATTTTTAAAAGGCAGCATATTAAAAAGCCATTCCAGACATACTATCATGGAGTGGCTGAGCAGCACGCGGCCCCAGGGCTCTCTAGGTGTTGCTCTATCGGTTCTGCTCTATCGCGTTTCACCAATTCCCTCGACAATTCTACAAAATGGTATCCATCTAGTTAAAATGCATTCAGATATCATATTACACCCACAGGGGTGGACTTTAAATTCCTTAAGGGGATTGTTGGACAATCTATTGCATTTTCATCGCAAATTAAATCGTTTTCCGGTCCTATTAAAATGATAGGCTCGCGCAATGTTTCGTAACATCAACAAGTGCAGATCATCACCTGAAACGGTGATGATGGGAAAAGGATTAGTGAACGATGTTTTGATCCGTTTTCACTAAGTTGTGCTAAATTGAATTACAGTTAAATTGTTATATATACCTATCCCCAAGGGCGCATATCGAAGCATGCATTAGGCTAACAACCATGCTTGTGTTACGCCAATTTACACTGTTACACTGACTGCACCCTGTACACAAAAAACAACATAGGCATGAATTTGGGCTATAACTGGAAGATCCTTTGTCATAAAAAAACATGACCACACCAATCTACAAATTAAGTTAATATTTTATTTGAAAACAATATAGTTGAATGCACTTAAATTCTCCATTCCCCATTTTGAATAATTTGGGAAGTAGACATCGACCAGAACACATCATTTTGGTCAATTTAGACATTTTCTCAACAGCAAACTCTGTGGTGATTAACAAAGGTATCTTAGCATGGACATGCAGTGTGTATAATAAACATAAAATGGAAATGGAATAACAATTAACATGGCTTTCTTATGTTCACTTATTTTATGATAGTACTTTCTTATTATTCATAGTCATATTTCTATTGTACATTTGTCGGTGTAGAATTATCATAAATATTGACTAAAAGCTCATCCAAAAGTCCTTAATTGTAGTTCATCAAGATGTTGATGTGAAAGTGCATTTTCTGGTGTGTAACATTATAACACCACGTTTTCCTCTTCGATTGTAATACTGTCAGCGGCAGTTGGAGAGTTCAGACCAGATTCACACAAAAAACAAGTTATTGGTTGGAGAAAAATTCACATTTAAAAAAGAAAAAGGAGATTTGTACTTACTTGAAGTAGAAAATTGTATCAAAACTCTGTTGACCTTGCTCGGTCACCAATGCTCAATGAAATAAAATGAGTAAAAAAACTAAACAAAACACACCAAAAAAAGGCAAATACTTTAATCTGCATTAAAATAAGAAACATTTATGTCTAACTTCCACTTGAGTTTAAAATGTAGACGACATACATTTCGTACTGCCTTTATTAAGTCAGGCTGGCATTTGTCTTCACGTCTTCACATATTTTTGTGACTGTGCACAATATTATCATTCAATCCGGCAACTCCCATCTGACTGCACCACTGACCAGCACTGTGTGCACGTGTGTTTACCACAGGAGTAATAACCCACTCAACGACAAGAAGCAGTCCTGAGGCTTACATAGCCATTTAAAAACGAGTGTCAGGAATGGGGCCCGATACACGGCGAGAACGCAAGAGAGAGTTATTCAGAGTTCAAATGCCTGAGACTCTCCCTTCTTCTGAGAACTTGTGGCGTTAAAATCCCCAGGAAAGATATGGTCCTTTACGGTGTAAGAAAGGTAGAGAGTGTAAGGCCAGGCAGGGATTGGGCCAGGCTGGATTGGGCCGCTCTCTCCAGGGGTAGCGGGCGGCTCCATCCCAGTCGCTCAGTGATGCGGCCGCACATGGCGGACCACCTTCAGCTCGTACACTTTCCTCATGGTCTTCTCTATCTGCTTGAGGAACACCTGCGGTATGCGACCACACAGGGTGTTGACCGTGTCCAGAAACTTGGTCTGGATGGGGTAGAACAGAGACTGGAAGAGGTTGTCCTCCAACGGAAACTGAAGGGCAGGACGCAGAGGGTGAGAGAGAGAGAGAGTAAATAAACAATGAAACACAGCCGAGGAGGTCAGCTGAGTTGTGGTGTAGAAGCTGGGGTTCCCTTGATGTGGCAAATATAAATCAAATGTTATTGGCAACAGTCCTAAAAGGAAGATGGATGGGTTGATTCAGAAATGACTACTGCCCTCGTCCTTAAGAAGCTTAATCTCAGTTAAGTAGAAGTAGCGTGGACCACCGCCACGGAATGAACCCAACATTAGAATTCCAAGACAAAATATTAAATATGCGGGGGGAAATGAAACCCGGAGATGAAAGACAAACAGAATGATGAAAACAATATGCCGTGTTGGGTTATTGAAGGCTAACTCTAGTGGTTGGCATGGTTTGGGAATGGTGGAATACATTTGGTCAACTTTTCCATGTTCTGTGCAAACTATTCAGTGGTTTTATACCCTTTAGGATGTCTTTAGTAGTAGAATACACCAAATATTATTGTTTTTACAAAAGGGAATGCAGAGTTCTTTTTCACATCTTGCACCACCCATGGTCAGTGTGAATGCATTCACAGACAGCATCCTATTGTCCACCAAAAATAACAAGCTATGTTTTTGGTGAATGCAATATTTGACCAAATGTTTTCCATTATTCGTCCTGTTTCTCCCGTTCACTGGGACTCATTGTTCCTGAAAATCCAAACAACTACGGGTACGCCTCGTCTCACTTACGTCCCGTATTGCGTCGTAGATCACTTTGAAGGCTGGCTGTTTGTCGTCGTGGTACACGCCACGGTTGCCGTGGAGGATGGAGACCCCCTCCTCCTCAGCCTCCTTACAGTTGCTGCCGTACATGCAGTGGTCTGGCCGGTAGTTCCAGAGGCAGGGGAAGGTGAAGAGACACTCTACGAAAGAGAGTGAGGGAGAGAGAGGTTTAAACATCACCCATCATCACGTACAAATGAAGTCCCAAGAAGACTTAGTCGATACATTACAAATCAATGTGTAAATGTAAATTTATTTGTAAAGCACATTAAAAAACAACAAGAGTTGACCAAAGTGCTAAAAGAAAAGTAAACAAAGCAAAACGAACGACAGTAAAACAAGTAACAATCATACATTTGAGACGACGATAATGACAGTAATCATAGTAATAATAATAATGACAGTAATAACAACGATAATGTTGGCTAGACGTTGCCACAATGCAATAAATCAATGTGCAAGCAGGATCAAAAGACTAAAAGCTGTGTGATAAAAGACTTCGGCTTGCTTGCGAGTGGCTTGCAAGGATTTAACTTGGCCGTCATTCCTGGGCAGGCCCGTTTCACTGCATTCTGTTAGTTTGTTGTATTTCTTACGTATGTTTTTTGTCACATCCCAGACTGAAATAAAACCCTTAACATTGTGCTGTATCTTCTTACTGCAGACTATGCTAAGCAATCAAGGGATGAAGAGAGAAGATCAGTCAAATCCATCACATGTTGACATGTTGATACAGAATTGAAAAGCTTCCCATTTGAAAAGCATTTCAAAAAACTTTTACCTCTAGATAAATAAATATCAAGCGTGGATTTACTGCTTTTGCTAAAAGCGAGGCAATTAAACACCGCAACCCAAATAAATACACCAACGCTATTGTAAACACCCACACCCACAGTGCTGTTTTCAGACAAACATTGCCAAAGGGAACTTACCCCAGGATTGTTTACAAATTTATATTCATGCTACAGGCTGCTGCACCAACTGTCCTTTTACTTTATTAAGAATTATAAAAGAGCTGGACTACAAATCGTCACACATGACCAAAGAGTTTGGGGCCAGCACTATCCCCACCTCTCTTTTAACCAAAAACATTGACTCAGCAAAGAGGAATGTACTGATATTTATCAATGTTCCACCCCGCAATACATTAAGACGTTGAAAGTATGTGGGCAATACGTCTCTGGAATCGATGTGTAGGCATTGATTAGTATTCCACTATGTCGTCTACTCTTTTTGCAAAACGTTTCATAACCAGTTATAGCACCATTAAGTGTGCGCGTGTTTGTGTGTGCGTGTGTGCGTGTGGTAAAAGAGGGATCACAAAGAGTTTGAAAGAGCGAGATATAGGTCAAGAGGGCAGGAAGTAGGTAAGGGAAGGCAGAAAGAGATGGAAAAAAAGGGAGAGAAAGAGGGAGGGAGGGAGACAGACAGACAGACAGACAGACAGACAGACAGACAGACAGACAGACAGACAGACAGACAGACAGACAGACAGACAGACAGACAGACAGACAGACAGACAGACAGACAGACAGACAGACAGACAGACAGACAGACAGACAGACAGACAGACAGACAGACAGACAGACAGACAGACAGACAGACAGACAGACAGACAGACAGACAGACATCGAGGGAGTCAGCCGCCCACCTGGGTTGTAGTGGAAGATGATGTTGAGGAGGTCCTGATCCCCCCAGGTGATGTGGTTCTTGTACTTCTGGTAGAGAGGGTGGAGGAGGTCCTCCCAGGAGAGGCCATCAGGGATCATGCTATTCTGAAATAAGACACAAGGTACTTTATGCCGGGAATGCCAACAAGGATCCCTCTTATTTCTCTCCTCCTTTCTCTCGGCTCCCTGTTGTCCTTTCTCTCCCTTTTCCCTCTTTCTCTACCCTTCCAGAGCCCTCTCTCTCCCTCTCCAACCACGTCTCTCTATACCTCCATCCATCCATTCCTTCCTTACCCTCCAGAGCTGCTATACTTTTGACACCCGGGGGTTTGTATAAGAGAATATATGAGAGTGAGAATGAGTGAGAGTTTCCATTTCCGCTCCCAAGTTGCAGCTTACTGCCTGAGGTAATGGCAAGCCGCCAATACCTCCTCTGCGCTGGGATGTAAGCGTGGCAATCACACCGCCTCAATCAAAGGCTGCCGAGAGCTCTCAGTCCCTTTGAAAAGAGTCAGCCTCCAAGCCAAGCTTAAACAAGCCAAGCTTAAACAAGCCAAGCTTAACCCCAAAATAAAACATCTACGGCCAACCTTGAGGGACAAAAATAAACCGTTTGCTTTCAGCTTAAATTCTAATTAGTGTGTATTTTAAGATAGCTTTTAATAAACTGATACATATTTTTTTTGAACATCTCAACTTAACTACTTTAGCTTCACCAATGTTTTAATAATACTATGTTTGAAGACTATTGCCATTACGATTGACTATTTAGTAATTTAGCAAGCCTTTTTATCTAAAGAGACTTTCAGTAAGCACGAGCGGGTGGGGACACATTAACACATTAACACATCTGAGACAAACAACAGATGTGTGTGAAAAGCTGACTGAATAGAAGGAGTACCTACTTTGAACATTGTGCTGCGGATCCTGGTGAGGTTCATCAGCATGACCCCAGAGTTGACCCCCGTGACGCCATAGAACGGGTGGCGTGCAAAGCGGCTGTACCAGCCTATCTTGGGCACCTCGTGCTCAGGGGCCATGGCGGCCAGCTGGGTGCTGTTGAACTCCTTCAGGAAGGCCCAGATGTCGTCCATGGGTCTGAGGAACAGCACGTCTGTGTCCACATAGAGCAGCGCGTCCACCTCCTTGAGGATTACCTAGGGGGCAGAGAAGGGCCAGAGCCGTCGTCAAGACCACCTTTTGTCGAGTCCATGACCAGAGCTTGTCAAGCCAGAGTCAAGAGCGAGTCCAATCAAAGCAGAGTCTAAGGGCGCACTCTGTACCGTGCCCAAGTCCGTTTGACCGCTAGTGTGGCCCTGAAGTCTAGATTGTTTGGCTGATGTGAGCACGCCAACCATACTCAAGTACAGTTCAATTCCGTGGCCTGAGCACACTTGTGCTCAGGCCACGGTACAGATGCTAATGAGCCGACACGCGCACACGCACGGATACGCAACCTGAGCTGGATGGCGTACAGTCCATGCGTCCCTTCCACCCCATTAAACAATAATCGTGGTGGCAAGCGGTTCACGAGTGGGTTCACGTTGGTGGGATAGCGAAGTGGAGTGTTCGATCAGAAATCCCCCGTTCGTCAAGGTGCGGTCTTTCTTGGTTCACTGGAGGAAGCAGGGTTGAGTCTAGACCTCTTTGGAAAATTTGCATACTCCCGAATCTTTTTATTTTTTATGACTGAAGACACCCAGCATGCCACGTCTGAGTGTAGGTTACAAACGCGATTAACTATTTTAATACAACCAAAGTACAAAAACGGCAACATGTTCTTTATTTTGCTGACCACTTTTTTTTTTATCCCGACAAAAAACTAATAAGGACTGTTCCTCTGCGTGTCTCTCGTAGATCGCACTATCTTTCAACGTCTTGTTTATACGGGGGAAATGTGAGAGACAGTTGGGATCATTTTGCACTGATATTTGTGATGATCAAAAAGCAAGTGCAGTGTAACCACAGTGCAGCATCAAATTAGTTGATCATATAGTTTACTTTAAGTATAGCCTCTTCACTTCAAGGTCACATGAAGCTGAAGTGAATGACAACAATGAGCAGCATGTATCATCGCCGGTAGAGCTCACAGACGTGGAGCTGTGCTGTGGCAGGCACACGATCGGTTACCAGGCAGCCAATGTCAACGGCCCTACTATTTTTAATTAATTAAACCAATGCCAGGTTGTACCAATACCAGCCTCGCTTAATCAATGATTTGGTTTTGAATGAGGAGTTACATGAGAAAAAGAGAGAAACATCTATATGTCGCTTTGGTTAAAAATGCCAAATTAGTAATAGTAAATATGAAAGAACTAGCAAATGCTAAATTAAATTGACAGTGGTTGATGAAGTCTTTTCTTCAGATTACAACAACCACAAGGAACATTCAAGATCATTGATAAAACGTAACAAAACACTCAGTGTGTGTGACGTGCATTTGATTGATTAATTGATTAGTGATACGTCTTCAGGAAGTCAATTACATGGTGACCTAGCGGGTTCAGAAAGCAGGGAAAAAAAGACAACAAATCAATGGCTCCAGGGGGGCTCATCCTTAATCCAATAACATTATGTGACCGTAGCCTGCTATTTGTTCCAATATTGACATTAAATTATCAATTTAAAAAAGGACATAAATCCAATGAATTGGCTGTTCAAACAATCATGGTGCTGAATGCCGGCAGTAACTCGTCTACGTGGACTTTCTTTCCGCCTTCCGTCTCCCCCACCCAGCTAGCGTTAGAGCCAAGATGGCCGCTGGTTGACTGAGGCCCTTGGCGGGCTGGATGTACGTCAGTGGGTCGGCCTTACCGGGAGGAAGAGTCTCTGAGCGGCACAGGGCTTGAACAGCTTCTTCCACTCGGCTTGGTTGCCAACGGAGAAGGTGATTGGGTAGATCTGGTGCTGGAACTTGGCTGCCAGGGACCGAGGCCACTGGCCCAGCTGAAGAACACAAGTATAGTCAGATGGGGAGAGCTTGTAGGCCGGCTCAGCCAGACCGGTGGAACCACGGGTTCAAAGGTTCCACTCTGTGGTCCAGCTGTGACCCAAACATAACTCGTTCTGATATGGTCATCAATTGTACAATGCTCGTCTACATGCATTCGTTTTGGAAAAATGTCAAATTAAATGCAATTTTGAAACTTGTCAAATAAAAGTTTGAATGAATTACATTTTAAAGTCACAACGTGCACAAAATCAACCAGGTCATAACTTAAAATAACCTGGGCATATCTGTAGGCAATGATGATCGAAAGGAATTTTTTTGGGAAAGGTTATACTTCACAACACAATGCATTACATCTGCTACTACAACAAACTCTGAGAGACAAACTTAACCAGGAGACAAAGTTTTAGCATTGCATAAACGCGGTTGGCTAAAGTCATCCCTGAGCCGCGCGCCCTGCCCTATTAGGTTAACTGTTGTTTCCCCGATTAACTATACGGCCACAAAGACCTATATGCCTTTCACAGATGCACCGAAAGTCTGACATTCTCTGGATAAGCTGGATAGCTGTATGTGTGAACAAAGATGTCAGAATCCATCCGTGGGATTTTTAACTACCAGGCACCTCGTGTAAAGACGAGTGAGGGGGGTGTGCACGACATGTGGACGAGGTTCCTAACATACGACTGGTGTGTAACCGGGAAATACAAAGGGTGAAGAGGAACGAAGACCAAAACAAAACAACCTACGGGTTTTGTTAACTTCCTTTCTGTAAGTGTCAACGCAGAAGAACCAAAGACACTTGATGGTTTAGCACGGCGATGTGCTGTAGATAAAAACACTGCGACTTCCACTGCATACTTTCATGTCCTGCCTCCTCAACGCTCTACCCACCCCCTGCCTAAAGTATACAAGAGTACCTCCAATCCCCAACCCTAAACCCTGATCATCTCCGGACCATCTTCTCCAGAGTTCATCCAGGGTTCATGTGTGAAAGGTCTACTGCTGGTTCAGGTTTGGCGGACGGAATTGGCAAGTTTGGTCACTGACACGCTTTTCAGGAATATCAAAGAGACCCTTCTGCAGCTGTGTTTACATAACCCCTCCACACACACACACACACACACACACACACACACACACACACACACACACACACACACACACACACACACACACACACACACACACACACACACACACACACACACACACACACACACACACACACACCAGGGTGTTAACTGGAAATTACCCTTCCACTTGGATTTCTCATGCAAAGTACTCGTCTCAAGTGTTCCTGTGAAAACTACAACCAACAGTTCCAGCCAATAAGCTGGCACACACAAATGGACAGACTTTTAGTTTTTAAAAGATTCACATTGTGATCAAACAGAGTTAAAAGGCTAGCCATTAATAGATCAACAGGACCCTGTCATTCCGGATTTTCTCTGTCTATGAAGAGCGCCACACAAGCACACACATAGTAAACACATTTAAAGAATCATGTTGCAATGAACCAGCCTTAAAGCCAGACTTCTAAGAATATAACCAGCCATTAAAAAAACATGCAGCGAGTGCTGCTGTGAAGGTGACTCCTGAGGAAGGAAGCGATCAGAACGTGTTGCATTACACTCCTGATGAAAAAAAAAAAAAGGTTCAAACGCCTGAACGGCAATTAAGAGTGACTTGAGACAAGAGCAAGTAAATCCCCTGTGATCTGGATGTTGTTTGTTGCCCAGCAGGGGAGGACGGGTTGGTAGTAGGTAGGACAGTGTAGCGTGTTCCAGCTCAGAGCCCTGCCGAGAGACTTCCTGGGCCTGGAAGCATCTCGCCCCCCACCCCCTGTGGTGTCGTGGTGGTGGATGACATCAAGCTGTTGGGATTCCCATCTGCTGATTGATGAGACTGGGCACAGTGTTTCTCTACCAGGCATAACAACTCAACCCCCCGCCAGCCCCCTTTTAAGACGGATAAAACACTTCCAGAATATGTAAACAAGTCCTGGCGTCTCGGCGTGACCCTCAGCGAGGTACTACTCACCCCTTTCTCAAAGTGGGCCGCCAGGGGGTCCTCGGCGAAGATGTGGAACTTGATCTTCTTGACGCTGAAAAGCAGAGCCGATTTGACCATGGTGAGGGTCTCCTCGAGCCGGTCCCCACAGGCCACCACCGCCAGGTGCATGACCTCCTCCGCAGGGGCTCGCCGCGACCCCGGACGCCCGCCATTCACCTTCAGCCTACTGAAGAAAAAAGATTAATGAAGGACAAAAGAATCCATCAGAGCTGAGGATCACATCTTGGTTCAAACTGTCACCCGTCGTCGACAGGGGTGCCTTGGAGGAAGGGCACTGCCGCTTGCGGAAGGTGCCGCGGTACTGACGGCCCCTTAATGGGTTTATGAGGACTGGGGCAGCTGACACGTGGTGAGGACGTCCTGCCTCAGAGGCCTGCCAGACGTGGCACATCACCACAGCCTTGACAAACATATGTGACGCATCCCCCAAAATAATTCCTACAAAGACACCGCTCTCTGCCTGTAATGTTCCCCAAATAGCCTCCCCCACCCCCCCCTCACTCACAGAACTCTTTGCTGCGTTACCCGCAGGCTTCAAGGCTTTCTTATCCCAAAAGGAGACGGTTCAGAATGAAGCTTTTAAGAAACAAAACTAGTTCAATTGACAGATTGGGCCGCAGCACAACGCAGAGTCGCCCCAAGGGAAGCAGATCATTGGAACACCATTAGCTCGTCCTTTGTGCACACATTACTTCAAATAAACACTACCGTTGGCAATGGACCCATATGGCTGACTAATTATAAATAGATATAAGGATCCCCCAAAAAAAAGGAACAAAACCATTACTTCATGAACAGATATTTAAAGAACAAGACCGGATCATACGAACAAAAGAAGAGAACGATAGAGAACATAGAGGATGAGGGAGAGTAAAGCTGGCCAGGTGGTCCCTGGGGGCAGTCCCCAGACGGCCCGCGTGGGGTTCTGCATGGCTGGGGGACGGTAATGAGACACTGATCAGGATGAATGAGAAGGTGCCCAGAACTGCAGCACAAACCCAAGGCCCAGTCAAGGTCGCCAACTGCCACACACACACACACACACACACACACACACACACACACACACACACACACACACACACACACACACACACACACACACACACACACACACACACACACACACACACACACACACACACACACACACACACACACACACACAGTCCCCCTCCCTTCGTCTCCCGCTTGCGCTGAGAGGCATCCTCTTCCTTCAATCGGTAACGTTCAACGTAACGTTGTGTTTCTACTGGCCGCTGAATGAGCCATGTGCTCATTGCAGATGTAGCTGTGCAGTCCATGTGCTGTGCAGATGTGGATGTGCGTTGCGAAACTCTGCCTCATCTGGTAATGGTCAGCATCCTAGCACCAAAGATAAGATTCCTATTTTTTTTTTTTTTCAAAGGGGGGATACAGAACGGGCTTTACATCATTCCCATCTAATATCCTGTTGAATCGTTGGGATCATTCCTCGATCTTCAGAGAGCTGGAAAAAGCGGGACTGGGAAGGGGGGTTTTGAAGATTAACTTGATTTAAAAGACCCTTTGAGTATGCTTGCCCTCTCCGGAGAGAGATTGTACCAAACGTTTAACTTTAATGCCTACAATATATCAGCTTCGACTGGTGATATTTGTCAGGGGGGGATTACACAGAGGACACTGTTCCAGGAGATGACACACTACAGGGGGCATTTAAACCTTTACCCTGCCCTTGCTACCTCCATGCCCCCCGCTTTACCCTCCCTGGACGTAGCAAGCGAGATTAGAACCTGACCAGCACCCACCTGTCACTCCAAAGTGCTTCTGATAAGACATGAAGGGCAGTCGTTGATGGTTCTGGATGGGGCTAGCGTTAAAAGGAAAAGCTCAATTAAAATGAATACACTGTATGTATTCAGGCATATGTTGATAAACTAATTAAATCCTTCGTAATACAGGCCTCGACCTTCATGTTTCAAACAATGTAACCATTAATTAATAACGAGAAAATGCAAATTTCTTCACTTAAAAACAAGCAACGGGCCATGCTAACGCTAAAACATTCAAGACTAGGGAATACATTTCATTATCCCATTCAATACAAATATTTCTTGTTCCATGGCAGCCCGGTATCGTTTGTTGCCTTCACAACTCCCAGCCCGCCACTCCCTGCTTATCTTACCATGTACAGATATAACTGCCATGGCGCAAGGGCCAACAAAGTGACTCGGGCTACATCGATACAGTCCCCGTCAGAGGGTTATGAGTCCTACAGGGGAACCTTTGTTCAAGTGCCTAATGTCACGCTAATGGAGTGAGTCGGTTACCTTGAAGCCTTTCATAATAGACGTCGCTCTCACCACTGATGATGATGACTTGCTTTGTATATGGTTTGATAGGATAGTTACGGGGACAGGATAGCGTCGTGGCTCCCTTCCAAAAAGGTACAGGGCGCTTCCACCCCCTAATTCTCCACAGTGATGCTAGCTGCTAAATCAATGACATGTATCGGAATTCAACGCGAGAGGCTTTGGATAAAAGTTTCTAAATAGTAAAAAGGGATTCATCAAAACAGAATCCGAAGATCATTGGGGGGCTTGGGGACCACCAAACCCATGGTGTCGTTGCAGACAGGGTGTCTCTTCTTTATTTTAAAGAAAAGTTATTTTGGGGGACAGTGGCTGAACCTTACCCTTGGACGGTTGGCCACAGGCACAGGAAATAGTGTCATGTGTCCATAGGAAATGATACAGCCACCCTGGGGGTTTTACGCAATGCGGTTTGGTGTTAGCTGAGCAGGAAATCAGTACCGCTCAGATATATACAAACGAAGGGTACGTTCCTCGGGTCAAAAAGAAATAAGCATTCAGATGTGTTCTCTTCCTTGATGGCTTCGCATCAAGCAATGTCTGGGAAAAATGTCTGTTGCTTTAAAAAACAGTCGTAACAGCTGCATTACTAGTAACCATCTTTTGTTTTTATGACACAAGCTATAAGAATAATGGCAGGAAAAACAAAAACAAAAACCGGGATTAGTTCCACTCCAGTTTAATTTTATTTGAACTAGATGAGGTCATGTACAGTTGTGGGGGCTGTGTTTCCCCTAATCACAGCACATCTCCCTGTTGCGTATGCTGTGCCAAAGACCGTTACGTGTTTTCCGTGGTCACCGTTGACCCTCTCACCCCATCTCCCTTATCATTGGCGCGCACACTTGCTTGTGTGAGAAGACACTGAGGCCTGAATGCCTGGATGGCGTTTTATCTGCTCCACCAGTCTCCACAACATCCAAGAAGGAGGCTTTGGGAATAGATCCGTCCTCCCTTCCCCCCAGAACACACTTGTTCCGTTACATTATCGTGGCATTCAGCCCAGAGGGAAACAAAGAGGCGCCGAGGAGGAGAGCTGGAACCAGGAAAAGGTGGACATGTAGTATAACCCAGGAATAGCCACGTCCCATCGTCCGCATGGCTGACGGGACTTGGATGTGGTCTGACTGCTTGAGCGTAGTCTTTGCCGTCCCCATCCCTTATTGTTGTCCACAAACCAATGCAAAGCTTGTCATTCACACACAAACACATCATCATGCAGGCCTGTATGAATTAACAGTAAGGCAATAAATCAATCATAATTATGAACGAGTGGATGCATTGTCAATTCCTTTTTCTTTATGACTAGATCCATTCTTCCTAATCCTCATCATTCTTATCATTATTGTTATTATTAATATTTCTACAATAGTTCTTGTGCATTTTAAGGTGACCCCATGTCTTCACCATCAACAAGAGATGTAGCCTACTTGATATAAACCAGGTCCATATATTTGGCTGTCCGTGGAGAACTGGCTTTGATGTGATAGTTTGCAGCCCTCCTAAGCAGAGGGGAAATGCAGCCAAGAACTTGATGAAATCAGGAATGAGCTCACCCTGACCATGAAGGGAGGGGTGCTTGAAGCCATGTTTATTTGCAAGTTGTTTTTAAATCAGCAGCTGTTCCCTTGACAGCCCTATCAGTGGCTTTCCAGTGCCCTTGAGCATTAAATACGCTACACATGCTATGCTATCAATGGCAGAGGATTGCCCCGTTGAAGAAATTGCAGAAGCCCAGTCCTTTTGCATTAGTTTCGACTACAAAGAACCGCAGCACAGAAGGTTAATTATGGAATGATTGCCATACTTATCTGTTCAAAATGGTAACAGCATCATCGATCAGCACTGCAAATGAGGATGCGATAAAATCCTCACCTCTTTGTATTGACGTTTGCCACTCTGTTGATACTGTTTCCCTTCTTTCGCTCCTTGGGTCCCTCTCCTGCAGCAACATTAAGTTCATGGTGTTTTCTGTATGTGAACTTTGACGCTACCTTATGTACAACTTCCGAGGGTGCAGATGGAGAAGGGTTGTCCTCTTTAACTTCTTTCAAGAGCTGTTCGTCTGCAGAATTCCCACCGAAAAAGTACAAAAGTAGAAAAACTCCCAAACACACAGCGATTACAAATAGTTTGCAATGAATTCGCATTGTGAGACCGAGGTCGGAAAGTTAAACGAGGGAAAAAAATCTCCTCTCATGGCTACAATTCCCGAAAAACATAACGAGTTGACATTTTAATAGCGCTCCTCGACTGCATTAGCTGCAGACGACATTGAGTAAAGATGGATTTAGCGCAACCATGAAACATTTCAAGCGGGGGAGTGGCTTGCTCACTTCCCCGTAAGTCTCATGATAGACGCGCCGTGCTTTCTGCGCTGTATAGAAAAATATATGACACATTTCTAGAGATATACCGACACGTCACACGTGACTTTAAGCGTTTTTATATCATTCTTTATTTTTTTCATTAGGATAATGTGTCTATGGTGTTCTACGCCCAGCCAAAAGTTGCTTGGATAGATCCTACATTTTCACAAACTACATGTAAGCCTCCTTACATACAGTTATCTCTCTCTTCAATCACGCCAATCTGAATTCCCTGTGGATCTTTTAGAAGTCAGTTTTGATAAAAGTCAATTACTACTAAATTACACTGTTCTTATGTGGTTTTTTTACATCCATGTGTTCCATATGATTAAAAAAAATCTAAATTTGAATAGTGAACAACAATACTTATTCCACGTTTCAGGCCTTAAGCTACCACATATAACCGGACTGATCCCTAACGTGTTTTATGTCCAATTTTCACTTTCGCGTTACGTTCGTATGTGGCCATTTGAAAACCTCGTGCCCCTATATTCGGTCCAGTACGGTAAACATGGACGTTACTTAAAGCGGCGCATGTGATGCCTTTTCCGAACGTCCAACGCAGATTTCTTCATAAAAAGATTTGTTTTAGGTAATTCCGTTTAATGATTTGCGTGTCGGGTTCTCTCTCTTAACTGTTCCAATAGATACAATCAGTCCACGACAGTACAGTCCAAGCATTGTAAAAGAAAGTAGTTCAACTAGCAGAGCTAGGCTAGCATGCTAGTATAGCCACAACATTGAAAACTTGATCGCTAGTAAGCTCAGTTTAGATTACAAGCTAAAATCGTTAAAAAAAATAGTAGACTGCGTCCACATTAACAAAAGTGCTTGTATGTGATGGTGCAACGCGTACTAACATCCACCCAGTTATTAGACGGGGCTACACGAGTAGCTACAGCAGTTGGTTTGTTGACAGACCGCTCGCTGCTGGTGTGGCGCACACGTGTGCTGCGCTGCACGCGCCACTCCAGCTGACTCAGTCCGTCACTAGGGGGCGTCGTTTAACCAGTTTGTTTCAGCTCTGACTGCAGCTAAGTGTTGACTATTAATCTTTCCCTTAATGTTACAACCCTTTAATTATGTTCCATATTTATCCCACGAATGAAGGGGTTTCCCTGTTGTTTTTCATCAACTTCCAATTAGAATAGCTGCAATTGTCTACAGACTGTGAAATAACTGTTTACACACCAACTGTCCTCTCTGTATTCAAAGGCAGACCATCAAAATCTGCCGCTTTATGTTTTGTGTGAATGACAAGCCAGGACTCGCTTGATGGACACGTTTGCAGAAGATGTGCTGTAGATAACTGGTGTTGACCATGATCACTCCGGCATTCGAGCTGAGCCAAGACGGGCAGTGTCTGACCATCGTGGTCCGGGTTCCCTACACCAGGACCTCAGAGTTTGACCTCTACATTGATGGGACAGATTTCAAGTTCTATGCAAAGCCCTACTTCCTCCGGTGAGTCTTGAGATAGGTAGAAGTGTGGTTTGTGACCCTTATCTATCCTTATCTTATCCTCGGCGTGTGTCTGTGTTTCTGGAGTGATGGTGTGTATTTTAAATGTACCTTAATTATAATTTGCAGATTAACTCTACCAGGACGAATTGTAGAAGATGGAAGGGAGAAAGCCTCATTTGATATTGATAAAGGTAAGACATGATATTTGTTATTGATCAAGATAGATATGATGTTTGATTTTACTTTTGGACATGATTTGAAAGAGGATAAAAGATCAAACAATGTGCATATTATTTTTTATTTTTTTGCCACTACATTTTCCTTATATTGTTATAAAGTATTGTGAATTGAGAAACATTGCTCACAACCCTGCTGGTGTTAATATTTGACCAGGCTTCGTCCCATCTCTACATGAATAAAATCATTGTCAGATTTATTGATCTGACAATGATTAAAGAGCAACACTGAAACCAAACAACCAACGCAGTTGGTGGTATTCATTATTATTATAATAAAAGGAGGTTGGCCAAGTGGCCATGTCAGAGCCAATCAGAGAGAGCGATTGCAGTGGCTCATGTTACACACAGGGTCATGTTTTCCCCTGAGGTTAGTTTTTGTGTGTCAGGTTTCTGTTTAAGAATAAAGGGATGAACCCAGTACAGTATGGCCTGTTTTTGGCACGTGAACTAGCCGTGCCCCTAGCCGTCCAAATCCTGAATAGAGTCTTGATACATGTCTCCAGTAGCTGTCTGTAATAGATCCCCCGAGCGTCATTACTTTGTCAATCAGTCAATCAAGTGGACGCAGCCAATAAATCTACAAAGCATGTTATTTCTATCCGTTGGAGGGGCCAGTGGACCCATCTGTCACTGAGATATGATTACAACCCCCAGGCTTGTGTTGGAGGGATTCAGAGTGGCGGCTAGCACTTATCTTATTTCCTTTTCCAATATACACCAGTTTTGGGGTGTTGTTCTCAAAAAAAACAGAATAAATAAATATATATCCCATCCATCGCTCACCTAAAGGAAACGGCTTATTCCAGCGTCATAAGCCTCTAGCCCCTTAGCATGTTTTCCTTAAATAAAATCCCATGCTCCCTGTTGTCCCCTTTTTTATCATCGCCATATTTTAACTTTTACAACCCATTGACTTGTGCTCTTTCTCCAAAGGAGTCCGCCTTAAAGGGCACATGGGCAACCGCATTCTCTCTGACATCTCGTTGGCCAATTAGCACGCGGCGCCTTGACTAGCCCGCAGCATCTGCTCCTCTAGCCGCTGCGCTAATGTGCATCCTTATTTAGAGATATAATTAGCAAACCATTAGGACCCCTCTTTTGGAGCACTCCAGCCTCATCAAGAGAGAGACAGGCAGCAGCACAGGCCGTTATCCCTACACCAGTTGGAAGGCGTTGCCAAGCGCTGTGGCCGATACATAGGCTAGGTCTGAAGGAGCTCCCTAAGGCGGGTTTCTGTGTTGAATACGAGTCGTTGTATGGATTTGCTTCAAACTGTGTTCTTTTTCATTAATGGGTTGTTTCTATGATTAGCACCTACTCAATGTCGAAAGCGTAGCGACGAAGGAGATGGTGAGAAGACCGGAGGGGGCGAGGCTTGGTGCAGCGGCTGCCCCGGGGTGAAGATGTGTGGGTTGTTGAGAAAGGAATTGAACTGCTGGGGAACGAAAGTTGAGAATATTCCTAAATTCGAAAGAGAGAAATTGTGTGAATATCAACATTTGTGGAATACTAGATGCCCAGTAGTCCCAATTTCCCCAAAACTAATTAAAACTTCATAAGATTACAGATTAGAGAAAAAGTCAGTAAAAATACTAAATATTTGTTTTGGCCCATTTTAATGAGGACTATCTTCATGATGGCCACGACACAATTGGGTATTTTGTCATCCATGGGAAAAACTGAAAGTGAAATCCAGCAAATGGTGGGAGTGACAGAGCTTTTATCAAGCCTCTGATCATCTTTTGGAGGTCTAGCAGGAACATAAAGAGAGAGAGCGTGAGTGGGAGCCATATGCATGAGTCACAACTCCCTGATCTCTCCAAATTGCCCAAACAAACCGTTGAAGCCTGATACTAGAGAGGGGGAGTTTTAAATGTCAAACTTCTCTACAAAAGTGAAAACCATTTTAGAAATGAAAACCATTTCTATATTATGAGAGCGATGCTCTCATAATATAGATTTTTCTGTATTAGGGGGAGAACACACAGCATACAATCATTTCCACAGGAACTTTTTGTTTGGTTGGGGGAAGTGTTTCCAATGAAGTTCCTGCCATGAGAACCGTATTGGCTGGACGTTGTTATGCCAACCAAATCACTGCTGTGGCAGAATGTAACGGCAGCCATAATAACTGTTTGCGGATTCCTCTAGGGCTGTTCACTCTCAAAGTCCCAAAGGAGAGTGCCGGGGAACACTTTGAGGGCCTCCAGATGCTGACCAGCCTGCTGGCCCCTAAGGGCTCCCGCTCGGCCAGGCCCCTGGTGGAAGAAGTCAGCGCTGGTGAGGGCCCCAACAAGCCACGTCCCCTGTGTCTGTCTTGTCTGCCCGCGGACACATCCCTAACCCCGCTTGGCATTTCAGAAGCCGGCGGAGCCGCGGCGGAGGGACCCTGCGACGACGACGAGGCGGAGGATGAAGAGGAGTACGACTGGCAGGTGGTGCAGCAGGTGTACACTGAGAGCTCCGAGGCGGAGCTGGCGGAGCTCCAGAAGTACGGCTTTGGCAACCAGCGGTCCGGCGTGTTTGCCAGGCTGCAGGTGAGCGCGCGCTCGCGCCGGCCCCCGGCGGCTGCTCTGCCAAGAGGAGTCCCCGGGTCGCGGCCCTCCATTGATTCCATTATAGCGCCTCAAGTGGGCTGAGCTGAGCGACACGGCGCGGTCTGTTCACAGGAGGAACTGAGCGACGTGATTGACGTGAAGAACCCCGACGACACCACGGCAGCCAGAGCGGCGGCGGGCTCGGCGCGAGGCGGAGGGCTTGGATTTCTCCCCGGACCACTACCTGTGAGTGGCCCTAACGCGCTCTCATTCGCCCTCTGGGGTTTTGATTCATTTGTGGTTAAGCGGTGTTGCCCCCAGAGCCGGGGGAACAAGGCCGTGGAATATGTAGTCGCCCGTCGCCCTGGCAACACGCTGCACCGACAAGAGGGCAGCAAAGTGAACCTCAGAGCTCTTGAACACAAAATGTTTTTTTGAATCCCGGTCATTCGGGTAATTCTTTGGTTTACCCGTAGAAAAAGAAGTGCTTGAAACCTCCCATTTCCCAAAGCGTTGAAGCGTTTTGAAGAGTGAGGCCCCCATGGGAACAGCGCTTGAGAGGTTTTCAGACAAATCACCGTGTCAGGCTGCGTCGCGCCATCCCTCTGACCCGCGGCAGCCCGTAAACATAAATGGGTTGAAATGAAAAGTTAAATGAACCGGTTTTTCCTGGTCCTGGTCTCCCTCCTGTCCCTTCGCTGACGTCGCTCCGTCTCCGCAGGTCGGACCTGTTTGAGGACGACGTGGTCCAGGGCCTGTTGAAGTTCAGACCGTGGTGGACGGCGCTGAGCCCCACGCCGGAGCCAGAGGGGGGTGAGTCGAACCCATCCTACTCCGACCTCTGCTCTGGGTCATCAGCTGGGCGGTTGTGGGGATCAATGTCAACATTAATCACCGTAAACCACTTCCTGTCCCTCACCCCCCGCTCCTTCTCCTTCACTGTTCAGATGTATAAAGTACCTTTGACTTGGACCTTTTGGAATCTAAGAAAGCCTTGTGTACATATTGGATGGTCCTGATGAGAAAACACTTTATTTGTCTCATATAGCTTTTATTTTTCAGTGCTTTCATTAATACGGTTGTTTCAGTTTATGAGGCTATAATTTAGTATAATTAAGTGCTTCAACAGAGCTCTTAATACCATATTTTGGGTTGTCAAGGAGATAATGTCTAATTATCTCTTTCTTTTGATGATTAGTCCCCATAATGGTATGCCGAATGCAATTGTCCTTCCCGAGTTGTACTTTATTCTTTAATTTTGAGGCATAGAAAATGAAGAGGTGAAAACCCTGCTAAATGATGGCCTGGCCAGAAGGTGGCATAAGGTTGCAAAAAAATTCAGCAAATTCAAGACACATTTCCTCATTACCTGTGTCTCCAATTAAAACCGTCTTCATGATGGTTAGCTTTGTCATAAAAGTGGAGTCACATACTTACATACTTCTGAGGAAACCCAGAAACCTTTCATTGTGCCTCAGGACTTGTGTTTGAAATGCACACCAAATGACCCGTTTCCCTTGAGCAGATAATGGGCTCTCTTACAGCGGCTGCGGTACCCTGTCAAAACAGAATATATCTTCCTTAACATTAACTACTGCCAGCAACAGGCTGAATAAGACTTGGTGTTGTCCCTGGTCCTCTCCATATTGAGCATCTTCATCTGCCAAGCGCTCGGATGAGACCACAATAGAGTGGAGAAAAGGATTCGAGTGGAATTTATTTCGTCGCTGAACAATATAATAGCTACAGGCGTAGACTTGGACAGATTGTGTGTGCAAGCTGCACAATGGGAAATAGCAAGACATTGACCACCGTGCGACTTGTTTTAAATAAATCGCAGTCTGATATGACAGATGTCCCTTGTAATTTGACTCGTGATCAGGAAACTCTGGTTTGCGTGGTCTCGCCGGATTGTCTGCGCGGAACGTCACCCTTTGTCACTCCATTCATCAACCGGTGATAGAGAGCGCAATCGTGGATTGCGCTCCGTGTAGCACATCGTGGAATTACTGAGAGCTCCTCCACTGCCAATTACTTTACCCGGCGCGCAGCTCCGAGCTGGCGGCTGACTGATGGTGCACGGGTGTTATGTGGCACGAGGGGAGGGTGCTGGGGGAGGTTACAGCACATCAAACCGTCAGCATTAACACAAGGAGAGGGTGCCTCCGCCAGTGCTTTAGAGAGAGCCGCACTCCTCCGCCACCGCTGGCCGATTATTGAGGAGCGTCCATCCCTCAGATGCGCACGCCGTTAGCTACAAACAGGGCCCTGCTTCAGTAGAGCATTAAGCTCTATCCATCTCCCTGCCTCGCTCTCCCTCCTTCCTCCCTCCTCCCTTCCTTGCCCTCTCTAGTTCCCTCCCCGTCCCTCTAGCTCCCCACATCTGTACCCCCCCTCTCCATTATTCCTCTCTGCCTCCGCGTCCCTCTCTCTCTCTCCACCGCTCTCTCTCCCTCGCCTCCCCCTGCGTCCTGAGAGACAGAGGGCTGGCCTGGGCAGCCCCTGCGTGGATAAATGGGCCAAATTAAACCTAATGGCCTGATTGACAGGTTCGACGGCATTAGCCCCGGCTGAGCGCGGCGCGGGCCGGACCATGCTGACCGCTTCCGTCGCAGGTCTGAGCTGTTTTCTTAGTTTTATTCTGTTAATTCAGCGTCCTCGGGTCGTTGATAAAGGCCACTTTAAGCTGTAGTCTGGCACAGTTCTTGGGTCTTCATAGGTCGCTGTGGTTTGGTTTCGCCCCCTGCCGGCGCTCACCTCGGCCATGTCTGATAGATATATCAAGTGACAGATGGACGCGGACACAAGTGCTAATGAAGTAGAAACGGGCCCCTTTTGTGTCTCTTCCTGCGTTGGGGGTATACGCTGACGGCCCCCAGCTGTCCACCAGGGGCCCCGGTTCACACAATGCACCCGCTAAATGGACCTGACGGCTCACTCTCTCTCTCCCCGTGTCTCTCGCTCTTTTCTCTCTCGCTCTGTCACTTTCTCTCTCTCGCTCTCGCTCTCGCTCTCGCTCTCGCTCTCGCTCTCTCTCGCTCTCGCTCTCGCTCTCTCTCTCGCTCTCTCTCTCTCTGTCTCTCTGTCTCTCTCTCTGTCTCTCGTCCACTCTCTCTCTCTGTCTCTCTCTCTGTCTCTCGTCCACTCTCTCTCTCTGTCTCTCTCTCTGTCTCTCTCTCTCTGGTCCACTCTGTCTGTCTGTCTGTCTGTCTGTCTGTCTGTCTGTCTGTCTGTCTGTCTGTCTGTCTGTCTGTCTGTCTGTCTGTCTGTCTGTCTGTGGTCCTCTCTGTCTGTCTGTCTGTCTGTCTGTCTGTCTGTCTGTCTGTCTGTCTGCTGTCTGTCTGTCTGTCTCTCTCTCTCTCTCTCTCTCTCTCTCTCTCTCTCTCTCTCTCTCTCTCTCTCTCTCTCTCTCTCTCTCTCTCTCTCTCTCTCTCTCTCTCTCTCTCTCTCTCTCTCTCTCTCTCTCTCTCTCTCTCTCTCTCTCTCTCTCTCTCTCTCTCTCTCTCTCTCTCTCTCTCTGCTCACTCCCTCTCTCCCTTTCTCCCTCTCTACCTGGGGGCAGCTTTGTTGTGACTACCCTCAGATGTGGAGAGTGTTCCGGTGACCTTTGGACAAATTAAGATAAGCTTTACTCTGCCTCCTATCACATCCTGACCTGTGGGCTGCAGTCTTTCCACGTTTAAGTTTGGCTCTACTGTGGCCTTTTCAAGTGGGTCAGTCTGGACTTTCCAACACACCTTATGACCATACTAAGCCCCCCCACCAACTCCAACCACACGCTGCCCAATACCTAAACCCACGGTGCCCTTTTTTGACCCTTTGGCAGTTTGAAGATAATGCGACATACCAACCCCCTCCCCTTAAGCATGAGGGACCCCCACCAGCCCTACACCCTCCCCCTCTAGCCAGCAGGGCTGGGGGCCCACGTAGACGGCACCAATGAGCCCGTGGCGGCCCGGTCTCCACCGCTGGAGGTGGTCCAGGTGTTAGAACACTCCATCAGGCCAGATTAATCATCCACTAAAAAAGATTGATTGGCCCATTGCTGTTGATGAACTAAGCAACATTTAGAGGTATATCATGTATAATTATGAATACATTAGTAAGACTTTTACTGTAAACATGCATTTGTAACTCACCCCAGAGGGGTACGATGTAGAGAAAAACAGCCCACATTTCAACTCACCTGATGTCGGGGCTGCTCTCATGTCCCACCCTAACACAGTAACTCGATACGCCCCCCCCCCCCCACTCCAAGGTGTCTCCTGCTTATTAAGAGCCTTCAAATGCAGTTACCAGTGTGCTCATGTTGCCAGCTGGTGAGACATCAACAACCCCACACAGCCTCCTGAGCGCTGCTGTTTAAAGGGAGTGTGTTTCTCACCGTGACTCAACGACGACGGCAAAGCCTTCATCACACCGCAAGGCTGCGCCTCTGCACTCAGAGCCCTGTCATGGTGAGGGGGAGGAAGGGGGGAGGAGGAGGAGGAGGGGGAGGGGAGGGGAGGGGAGAGAGGAGGGGGAGAGGGAGGGGGAGAGAGGAGGGGGAGAGGGAGGGGAGAGAGGGAGGGGGGAGGAGGGGGGAGGGGGGGGAGCAGGAGGAGGAGGGGGAAGCAGGAGGAGGAGGAGGAGGGGAGGAGGTGGGGGAGGGGGGGGAGAAGAAGGGGGGGAGAGGGAAGGGGGGAGGAAGAGGTGGGGGAGGGGGAGGGAGGGGGAAGGGGGAGGAGCAGGAGGAGGAGGGGGGGGAGGAGGAGGTGGGGGAAGAGGAGGTGGGGGAGGGGGGGAGGAGATGGTGGGAGGAGAGGAGGAGGAGGGGAGGGAGGAGGAGGAGGAGGGAGGAGGGAGCAGGAGGGGAGGGAGGAGAGGATGGGGGAGGGGGGGGGGAGGAGGGGGGAGAGAGGAGGTGGGGGAGGGGGAGGAGGAAGGTGGGGGAGAGAGGGAGGGGAGGGAGGAGGAGGAGGACGGAGGAGGAGGGAGGGGCGAGAGGGAGGAGGAGGGACGAGAGAAGGAGGAGGAGGGAGAGGGGGGAGGTGGGGGAGGAGGAGTGGGCTCCGGGATGCTCCTGCCGCCCGCCATCCCTCCTTCTCTCAATCCCTCCGATGGAGGAGGTGTGGTGTGTGTGTGTGTGTGTGTGTGTGTGTGTGTGTGGTGTGTGTGTGTGTGTGTGTGTGTGTGTGTGTGTGTGTGTGTGTGTTCCTCTCTGTTTTGTGTTAGGGTTTTCTGGAAGCTTGCTTATGTTGGTACACATGTGTCTCTCCCTTTTCTGTGTGTGTGGTTTTCTGCCTGTGTGTGTGTGTGTGTGTGTGTTGTGTGTGTGTGTGTGTGTGTGTTGTGTGTGTGCTGTGTGTGTGTGTGTGTGTGTGTGTGTGTGTGTGTGTGTGTGTGTGTGTGTGTGTGTGTGTGTGTGTGTGTGTGTGTGTGTGTCTCTTCTGTTACTATGCTGGTGGTGTCTGGTGGCTATGATTATGTATTCCACCTTATCGTTATGTGCTACAGTCTGCTCTGTGGGTGCTTTCTCTTACTATTTTGGTTGTGTGTCTTTGTATGTTTCTCTTACTGTGTGTGTGTGTGTGTGTGTGTGTGTGTGTGTGTGTGTGTGTGTGTGTGTGTGTGTGTGTGTGTGTGTGTGTGTGTGTGTGTGTGTGTGTGTGTGTGTGTGTGTGTGTGCTTTCGCTTGCCGTCTTGGTCTGGTGGGTGTGATTACGTATTCTGCCTCGTTGTTTTGCACCACGATGTGCGTGTCTGTGTGTGTGTGTGTGTGTTTGTGCGAGCCTGTGTGCGTGTGCCCGTGCGGCTCCCCCAGCTGTGTTGGCAGCAGAGTGCGCTGCAGGTAGTGTCTGCAGGGAGCACAGGCATGACGTAATGCAGCAGGAATCTCCTTCAGCTGCAGAGCCAAGCTCCACTGCAGCCCCCGGGGGATTGGCCTCGGCGCGGCTCGCGTGCACATCCTTCGAGAGTGGCCGTGCACGCCCGCACACCTCACCCCTAGTTAGATGCGTGTGTTGAAAACTCAACGCGTGTGTGTGTTTATGGGTGAGGGTGCACGCCTGCGGTTGCAGATGGCCATGTGTGTGCGCACATACACACACACACACACACACACACACACACACACACACACACACACACACACACACACACACACACACACACACACACACACACACACACACAATGGCAAGCCATTGTCATCATGTGTTTCGTATTTGGTCTTGTCTTTCGCCGAGCGGAGAGGAGAATGGCTTTCAGCTGTTGCGAGGAGCCACTGAGGACAGAAGGTTTGCGTTCCTGCAGAGAGCGTCCTCCTGCAGCGACGGCCAGCCCCTGCCCCGTGGCCTCCTGCTGCAGATCCTTTCAGTCTTTTCCCCAACATGGCTGTTTATTGTCCACCATGGAAGACTTGACTCACTCCAATGGAAACAAAGTGTACAGTATTTAATGTCCCATTTGGTGCTCCATTGCAATTTTCCCCCCATTACATCTGCGTTGGGGCAAGGGGGGAGCCAAGTGGCTCGGGGGTCTGTGACTCCAAGCCAAAAGGTTTGGCTTCTGCACTTTATTTTCATTCCAATTCTACCCTTGTGATGCTGAACCCCTAGCGCCCCAACTACCTACCCCAGCCACCGTCCTACTCGCCTCCATTATGACCAACCCCCCCCACACCAACTGGCCTACCGGGCGAGGTCCAGTTATGAGACAAGCACTCATAGGCCTACATGTCCCATACCAATGTCCATCCCCTGTCCGCGCTCCTACTACGCCCCCCACTCCCTTCTTCGGGGTGTGTTTAGTAAGACCCCCGTGCCTCCCTGTGCAGCCGTACGCTTCACGGACCACGACAAGGACCAGCTGCGCCGCTTCCCCCCCCGCTCCCACCTGCTGGACCGGCCCGGCCGCCAGGCTGCCTGGCTGGGCCTGGTGGACGTCCTGCTGGCCTACGCCTACGACCAGCGCTTCACCGACGGAGAGACCACGGTGAGCGCACGCGTCCCGCCCCTCCAGACCCCTCACGGCCACACGGGAACCAATTCAAGGCACAACCCCAAAAAAAATCCAGGGGGAAATTTCAGGCGCTGATAAGATGTGCGTTTGTGGAGTCCAGTCACCGGTGGCTCAGTAGAGCGCTGGTTGGGGGGTAAGGCATTGGATTTATGTTTATATTATATTCAGTTCAAACCGATAACAGCAGACTTTCAATACATTGGTGTCCACTATCCCCAGCCTCGCTCTGGTTTGGGTATGGGTGATTCGATTCGCCTTGGGGTCCCTGGTGACGGACTATCCACGTGCATGTTTAGAGGTGATGGTTGCCGGGACATTGTGTAGCTGTGAAAAATGTTTGGGGCGGGGATGGCCGTTCAAACCACACAACTTGATTTTCGGGGCTTAATTCTAAATGTAGGAGTCGCACACTGCTGTCGCTGTAACCCGTCAGGGGGGTGTACTGAACCCCAGAGACGGTCAGGGCCCGCGTCGCACTGGGTGGGAACTAAAGACGGATGTCTGTGAATATCAGTCTGAAGGATGGCTATTAGAGCCGCTGAATCATGATTCAAATCATTGATCGATTAATAAGTGCAAGGAGATCCTCATTCACTTATTGATAACATGTCAATCATTGGGTATTGGCATAATCAATAACTGCAGGAATGAGTGACGCCATGTGGGGTGGATCATGACCGAGTGGGAGGAATTGCTCTTTTTCTCACTGCCGGGATTCACTTCACAAGTCCTCCTCGTCTCCTCTGCCTCTATTGGGTCTGTTGAGCAGTGTGTGACCCATCACCCCAACCCGGGGCCTGGTATTCTTGGTGTTTTCATGTCATACGTTTATACAAGCCGCTGCATTCAGACAGCGGTCCGGACCGACAGTTCTCCGACCGCTGTAATGCCAGAAGAACGGTCACTGTGGGAACTGGTCTAACGGAGGAAGCTGAGTTTATTTACCCGACCGTGGTCCTCAATCAGATCCCCTCACTCCACTCTCCCAGGTCTCAGGAGCTCACGGAGGAAGCCCAGTCCCTTTATTATTAAACTATTAGGATGCTCATTATGATGCTCAATATGGTTATCGACCATCTGGTGGCTGGCTGTAGTCGCCTCTGCTGCAGCTGGGACTGACATACTATCTATCCCCTGGGGTGGATAGTGAATTTCCCCACACACATCATTCAGCTCCACCACTACTTTGGGACAGCATGACTCTGGTCTCCATGACTACGCTAACGGTTGTTGCGCTTTGTCTCTCTCTCTCGCTCTCGCTCTCGCTCTCGCTTTCGCTCTCTCACTCTCACTCTCTCACTCTCTCTCCTTTGCCCCACTCCCCTCCACAGGTGGAATCTCCGTGGACCATCCGGAAGCTGAGTGGAACGCTGTGCTGGCTGGAGGTGAGAAGGGTTGTTTCGACGTGACCAGGTGGTGCCCTTCAGGGTAAAGATCCCGGTGCCCTTCAGGGTAAAGAGCCCGGGGCCCTTCAGGGTAAAGAGCCCGGGGCCCTTCAGGGTAAAGAGCCCGGGGCCCTTCAGGGTAAAGAGCCCGGTGCCCTCCAGGGTAAAGAGCCCGGTGCCCTTCAGGGTAAAGAGCCCGGTGCCCTTCAGGGTAAAGAGCCCGGTGCCCTTCAGGGTAAAGATCCCGGTGCCCTTCAGGGTAAAGAGCCCAGTGCCCTTCAGGGTAAAGAGCCGGTGCCCTTCAGGGTAAAGATCCCGGTGCCCTTCAGGGTAAAGAGCCTGGTGCCCTTCAGGGTAAAGATCCCTAACCCCAATGCCTTAAGTACGCGGTGAGCGTCGAGCCAAATGGCTCCGGTCCTTCGGCCAAGAGGTCGGACCCTCCATCTTCCAGCCTCCGTGTCTGTTGGAGGGCAGTAGGCCGTCCTGAATGACCGCCGTCCGGCGCTAAAATGTGTCACGGAAAATACATTGACAGCCCCGTTTCCTTTCTGCTCGTTTCCCTGCCTCCTATACGGGCGCTCGGCACGAGTCAGTCTAGCGCCCGAGCAGCACACGTTCCTGCTTTCTCTGTGTGTGTGTGTGTGTGTGTGTGTGTGTGTGTGTGTGTGTGTGTGTGTGTGTGTGTGTGTGTTGTGTGTGTGTGTGTGTGTGTGTGTGTGTGTGTGTGCTGTGTGTGTGTGTGTGTTGTGTGTGTGTGTGTGTGTCGTGGTGCGTGCGTGCGTGCGTGCGTGCGTGCGCATGCTCTGGCACGGTGCGCATGGATGTCCTGAGGGCCTCACGTGCGCCAGCCTGCCGCAGAAACCGTTGGAGCCTCTGAGGTGTACATTGTTCTGCGGGTTCTTTCTCTGCTTTTGCATACTCAAACATCCGTGTTAAGTGTGTGGGGGGGGCTAACAGCAGAGTGGGCTTTTTAGAGGGGCAGCAGAGATATGCATCTCTTCTCATCTTACGGTGTCAAATGATGAGGTGTTGAGGGGTGACATGCCTCAACATTATTGCTACGTGCTCTGTGTGCTCTTGTTTGTCTGTATGTGGGTGCGCGTGGAAGCGGGAGAAACATGGCTGTGCCACTGTTTGTGTGTATTTGCTCGTGCAAAGCAGCAGCTTTTGTTAATGGTGTTAATGGGCCTAGGTGCCGATAAGGCCCGCCACCTGCGTGCCGCGAGGATATATCACTCTTACTTCCCCTCTATTATCTCTCTTTCTCTTGCCTTTGACTCTTTCTATGAACCATTGCTCCTATATAGTCTTGCTCCCTCTCTCTCTCACTTCATCTGTGACTTAGTTGAGTTATTTATCCTCTCTGTGCCTATCTCTCCTAGCTCTCGGTGGCTATATCCCCCCCCCATGTCTATTATGTTATTATTATCAACTCTCGTTATCATTAACGAGGGATTGAGAGCGATGAGAGGGATGTTCTTGACTATCTGACACCCCAACCACCTTGTGTCCCCAGACGTGCAGCTCCCTGCAGGAGGTCACGGTGATGTTTGGCCGCAGGGTCCTCTGCTACCCCCTCTACCGGCACTTTGACCTGGTCACCGTGGCGATCAGTGATGTCGTTCGCATTCTGCAGTCAGGTGAGACCAAACGCACAAGCAGCGGGATGAGATGCCCCTGGCTAGGTACTAGGTTCGGGGGCCAACAAGGGGACATTTGAGGTGCACACCTTGGGCCTCCAGTGTCCATGGCAATTGGGTGCCTCAAAGGGAACGTTCTGCATTTCACACCTTAGGCCAGCAGGTATCCATTAATCGGTCAGAAGTACTGAAGGTTGGCACGTTGTCTTGCCCGTCCTTTAAAGCCCCTCCCAAGTGGTCCACTGTGTACTACACTCGGCTTTTCATGGATTAAGATTAGTCAAATGAAATGATGTTGCTACTCCAGGATCCACAACTATCCACAGCCTTCTGAAAATGGTTCAGTAGATGTGTTGTTACCTGCTGGTTGTGTGGGGAAGGTACTCTGTGTGGAACTCTAGGCACCGTTATGAAACCATCCTGATGATATACCAACAAATAACATTGGCCTAGCTCGTCAGTGGATCCTATCTGAGGTGTTTTATTTCAGCATTATGTATTCTCTGCACAGGTTCCTGTAAAGATCTGTATGAGTACAGGGGTTATATTAATCATATTATGGGATAAAGCAGATAGAGGAATGTGAATACATCAGAATGGCCAGTAGTCAAAAAGAACAATGCTACAGAAATAAATGTACCAAAACACATCTATTGGCCGCTTGCTTCCTTTTGGGTGCAGACTCCTCATTGGTCCCTTGGATCTCTCTTACGTCTGCTTCTAAACTGTCCAACCACCAAACAACATTCTCCATGAACGTTTCCTGCTGTTCACACATCTTCTGTAAAAAGTGAGGAGACCGTCTTCGGCCTCGGCTGTGTAATAATTTCGTTGGGGAACAGGTTGGGTGATGCTACTTCTGTACTCGTCTGTAAACTACTGTCCTCCTGCTTTGACCTGTTGTCTTGTGCCTCGTTTGCACGGAGTGGGACAGCCCAATAACCCACACTTAAGGGAGCAATTCATTCTCAAATCGTTCCTTGTACCAGGACCTAAATCCTTGTTTTTAGTCTGCCGCTACACTAGTTCTCATACCTGTGGGTGATTTGAGACTATATGTTTTTCCTGAGGCCAAGCCATTGGCTAATGACGTTGACCAGGCGCGCTCCTGAGTACCTGTCTCACTGCTGGGCTCAGACATTTGCGGCCATTTCAGGTGCGCAGAGAAAACCTTTCGCTCTGAACGCCTCAGGCATAGTGGTTATGCGGTTCACTTTGTCCAGATATGTACAGATACACCACCTTTCACTCACACACTGATACGCAGACACGTAAACACATTGTGCGCACGCACACACACACACACACACGCACACACGCACACACACACACCCCCACAGGAACACATTTGAGTCACATTGAGTGCTTAACCCCACAGCCTGTGTATGTCCCCTTAGAAGCCAAGCACACACTGACCAGTCGATAGCTTCCTTTGTAGGCTCTGGTAAGCTCTGAGGGTCAGGGCTTAACACCACAGCCTCCGTCAGATCAAATAATACGCCACCACCTAGGGCTCTGTCGCCCGCCACTCCACTGTGAGAACACTCTTTGCGACCGTTTGAAATAATAGATTATTTTTGCTGTGGATTCGTTTTTTCACGTTTGACATGGAAATGGGGTTCCTGTAATTTGCATCCAAACAACTTCTTCTGGTCTGCCTGTAAGCAGTGGGCGACAGGATGTGCTTTTATCTGTCATCTGTCTCCAGATTCTCTTTATCTTTCACTCTCGCTCACTCTCTTCCTGTCCTCTTTTTCAATTCTCTCTGTCTGTCTGTCTGTCTGTCTGTCTCTCTCACTCACACTCACACTCACACTCACACACACACACACACACACACACACACACACACACACACACACACACACACACACACACACACACACACACACACACACACACACACACACTCTCTCACATCACTCTCTGGCTCTCTGTCTCTCTCTCTCTCTCTCTCTCTCGTTCTGTCTCTCTCTCCTCTCGTTTCTCTCTCACCCTGGCTCTCTCTCGTCTCACTCCTCTCTCTCTCTCTTCTCTCTCTCTCTCTCGTTCTCTCACCCTGGCTCTGTCCACCCTCTCTCTCTTTCTCTCGTGCTCTCGCTCTGGCTCTTCCTCTCTCTCTCTCTCTCTCTCCCTCACTCTCCCTCTCGCTCTGGCTCTTTCCTCCCTCTCTCAGCTCCCTCTCACTCTATTTCTCTCTGTCTGCCCTCGCTCTGCTCTCTCACATTCTCCAAAGGCTTCATTGGCATGGTAACTAACATATTTCTCTCTCGCTATCAGTCTTTCTATTTCTCTCTTGCTCCTACTCCCTGCTTTATCCCTCCTCCCCCATTCTCTGACTCTCTCTCAGTTTATTTATATGGTACTGTTAAACAGACAGCCCGGCAGCGCGCTGCTGCTGCTGCCAACAGGTCTCTCTCTCCGCCAACCAACACAGCGCGGGTTCCAGCCGGGGCTACCAAAGTCCTACCCCCTCCGCTCCGCAGCAGTGAGAGCCTGGGAGGAAGGGGGGGAGAGAGCCTGGGAGGAAGGGGGGAGAGAGGTGTGGATTATCTGAGAATGGACTGTTGACTCTGATACGGCAGAGCCTTTAGTCTTTAAATCAAAGCCCCCGTGGGACAACAAACCCCCGGGCATTGTAAACACGGTCTGCTTCTGGAGAGCCAGGATCAGCCGGGGCCGCCGTGAACACGTGTAAATGACGGCACGTTAAAGGGCCTTTCAGCCCCCCCAGATTAGCATTTCCATGCTTCATTAGGCGGGAAGATGAGTTGATTGGGGCAGGCGGTGGTGTGTGTCATGGAGAAAGTGAGACTCAGCCACCCCTGCCTCTCATCATCACACATTAGCCATCTTCACTTCAGCAGTCTTCACCTCCCATCGCAAACCCCACGGCGAGCATGCGCTGGGTTCATCACAGCTTTCCTGACTGTTAATGAGGTGGTATCCTTGGTTATTTGAAGGCTGCGAAAACTGAAGAAAGCTACATTTATGAGAGATGTCTATTTATTATTATTGAGTCATTTAGCAGTATTAGTTTCACTTCCTAATCGCCACTTGGTCTCAATTCTGAGAAAGTGTGAGCAAATAGGGGCCTTCCTCCTAAAGAACAAAAGTCCTGCGGAAATTCCATCCGTTAGACGAAACTGAGCTCCCGTAATTAATCCGGCCGGAAAGGGCAGGGGTGGAAACACTTTCTCCCCGCTCTTAATTTAAAGCAGCAACAAAGGGCAAGCACTTCTCGGCATTAGTAAAACAAACCCATTAGCGACCACACTGCAGGTTAAGGCCTCGGGGGCTGATGTTATCTGGCCGGAGGGAATGGAGCGGAGCAGAGCAGTGGTGGGGGGGGGGGGGGCTTCATATTGAACAGTGTGTCTGACATCTGAAGGAGGCCTTTAGGCGGCCTGCTGGGCAGCACTTAAGCGGAGGGATGGAGGGCAAAGCCTGCCACCCCCTGCTTGGCCTGGAGGGAGCGAGAGCAAACCCCTTTCGTGCAGAGAGCCCGCTATATAGCTGTGAGGCTGATCCGTCATTAAGCCGGCAGACGCTTTTTTTTAACCTGGAACCTAATAAAGCCGGCACCGGCCGTCACACATGGCCTTCTCAACAGTTATGACAGATAAAGCTGCTTTTGCCAGCCGTGCACACCGATACCACTCTTCAAACACCGGCAATGGGGCTGCGAGTCCTAGACAACATGTTGGTGCGTCACAGTGCAACGGCGGATGGATGCGAGCGACCTCGTTTGCACTTTCAGAAAAATAAGTTGGAGCCGATATAGAAGAGAGGTCAGGGAAGCTTTTCAAGGCAGAACGACGCAGACGTCGTAGCGGCCTCCTAATTCTGCAGAACTGGCTCCGTGAAAGGAGCTAGAGTGAAAGCGAGCGAGAAGGACAGGCAGAGGAAAGAAATCGATGAGAGAATTGGGCTGCTCAGACCAGCCCTTCCACCAACCCCTCACCCTCCTACCCTTATGACGTAGGTCCTGAACCCTCCAGTGCAGAAGGGCCCGCTTAGCAAAAATCTTTGTCCCTTCTGCCGTTTTTGCACTCAACAGCCACACTCAGTCCGGCACTCTCTTTTTGGTGTCTGTATGTATTCAGGTGTCGCTGTTGTACTGCAATATTCTGCTTGTGTACTGTGTCCTGTGTACCATGTTTTTAAACGTGTGCACCATTTCTTCTTTCGGACAATAAATTACTATCTATCTATCCAACCCAGTATTGGGCTAAGCACACAGTTAATGGACCTTATATCGACCCGTGTTTGATTCCATACATGCAGTCTACGCGTCATTACGTGTCTCAGCTCCCTCTGCTGTCTTCCTTACACTGTCCCTTTGGTGGCCATGAATGCAGATAAAAAAAATATATATCTATAAATGATATTTGGAAACATTGCTGCTGTCTCTGTGACCACTGGGACAACCCTCTACCTTCCCGTTGCTATCTTTAGGGGTTGTATTCTGCTCATCAAACCTGGTAGAGTGGTGAAGGGTTCTTGTTTCGCTTCACCCACGCACGACGCACCCACTCAGTAGGAGATCTTACTGGCAAACTTGATCATTTTTTCCTTTCCTCTGTCTGATGGTCCTGATTTTTTTTATGGTTGGTTGTTTCAAGCTTCGATTGGCTGGTGATTAGGGGTAGGGCCGGGTCATGGTTCAATTTTGTTTTATGGTCAATTTCCTCATTGGACTGTTAGCAGCTTTGGCATTGCTCAACAATATGCTTGTAGTTGTATAGTAGAGTTGTGAGTAGGAGCACATTACACGGCTGGATGGAAACCCACGTGGATGGACAGAATATGACAAGAATTAGGTTCAAAAATTCTTAGCACATTGGAAAATTCCACTGCAAACTCGAGATTTCACAGCAGAAAAATAAAAACATCTCTATTGCAAGCAACCACACTTGTCTGTGCGTGTGTGTTGAATGTACTCTCAGGGCCCTATCTTGCATCCGGCGCAAGACTTTCTACACTGAGGCTTGTGTCGTTGCTAGTTTGCAACTGGCGCTGAGCTTTCTTTTCCCTCCATGCCATGCGCTTGTAAATTAGGGAATGAACTTGCACCCCAAGGGGCGGTTCGACGAAAGGAGGAGGCGTGTTCTGGAGCAAACGTTCCCTGGTGCTATTTTGCAGTTTAAGAAAACAATTGCTCCACAAAGTGGTTTAAAGTCAGTGGCGCGTGTTGTTCAGATGCTATTTTAAGGGTGCATGCATAATGTTGCTTGTGCACCTTGCGCATACACTTTGCTTCTCTCATCTTCCTAGCCACACATTCTTGGTATGTGTGGTTACGTATGTAACTACGGGTCTATGAACTTCTGGATGACCGCCAGAGGCAGTGCTTAACATGGATGTTATCCATTGCGCATGCGCAGGTCGAGTATTTAATATTAACAAAGTCACACGTGACCAGGGATGGCGTTGGGCCGCCCGTCTATATAAGCCCACGTCACGCTCCAAGATGTCCCTTCAGAATCTTCTCCCAAGATCCCGAGTGACAGAGGACTCTGGCGGTCATCCCGAATTCATAGAACCGTAGTTACATACGTAACTCTCGTTCTATTTCATTCTTACTGACCGCCAGAGGCAGTGCTTAACACTGGATGACTATTACCAACGTAGTCACGAGGAATCCTGTACCCACCTTTTAGGAAGGGCCTGAGGGTTCCTGAAAATCTGCTGCAGCCACTGCGTGGTGAGCAGCCAAATTGCCCCTATAAAATCAGGCAAAGGTGCACCCTGAAGCCCAGGAGACCGCTGCACAAATCTCATTTAGAGGCACTCCTCGTAGTGCTGTCCAGGAGGTGGAGACACTCCTGGTGGAATGGCCTCTGATGTTAAGAGGCAAAAGCAGTCCTCTCGACTTGTATGCCTCCTCAATTACCTCCACCACCCCCTTGGACAGCCTCTGTCTGGACAGCGCTTGCCCCTTCCTCGGGCCCCCGTAGCAGACAAACAGGCCATCAGAATGGCGAAAACCAGCAGTTTTCCTGTATGTAACATCTCAAGGCTCTCACCAGGCAGAGTAGTTCTGCTGAACTAGCTTCCTCATCCGGTGGGTGTGAGGGGCCATAAGCTGCTAGCTCTGACCTGATTATAGTGGGCTGAAGGCAGTCTCTTTGGAAAAAAAGATGGGTTGGGTGCCACCCCTGTGCCGTCTGAGTTCCAGCGTATACAGTGTTCACTCACTGACAACGCATGACGCTCACTCACACGCTTGGCTAACGCGATCGCTAGAAGAAAGGCAACCTTTGCCGACAGCCATTTCGTTGGCGCCTGATCCAGGCGCTCAAACGGGGGGAGACGGAGGGCTCCAAGTACCAGAGGTAGGTCCCATGAGGGAACCTTGACAGCCTGTGGGGGGTTCCTTTAAGAAATCGGGTCACCAAGGAATGAGACCCCACCGTCTGGCTATCAACGTTAATGTGCCTGGATGAAATGCCAGCCACATAGACCCTTAAAGTGGAAGCAGATAGCTTCCTTTCCAGTAAGGACTGCAAAAAACGCAGTATTATTGGCACTGAGGAACACTCCGGTACCTCTCTCTGAGCCTCAAACCACTTTGCAAATATCTTCCACCTTCAGCAGGCACCATGGACTCCATCCAGCAGCCTGTACATTACTGCAAACCAAGGTCTCCCTGGCCAGTTTGGGGCAACCAGCAGGAGTCTGTGGTTCCCCTTCTGAGCTCTGTGAGGGGTTAACCCTATCAGTGGAAATGGCAGGAAGGCATAAAGGAGCTGCCGTGTGCCAGGGCATCCTGTCCCATCGGACTCATCTCTAACAGAGAGAACCAGAGAGGGCAATGTGTTGTGGACTCTGAAGCAAACAGATCCACCTCTGCTCTGCCATATTTGCTCCATATTGTCTCTTCTACCTCTGGGTGGAGTCGCCACTCCCCCGACAGAGGTCTCTGGCGTGAAAGAAAGTCTGCCACCCTGTTCTGTGGCCCTGGAGGGTACATAACCCTGAGGCTGGAAAAGTAAGGGAGAGCCCATACAAGAAGTTGCTGTGCAACCTGTAATATCAAGTCGACCTTGGTGGTTCACATTGTAGACAGCTGACTTGTCGTACCACAACATGTCTGCACCACAAATATGGCAGGAATTCGCGGAGCGCTAAATAAATAGAACGGAGCTCGAGCACAATAAGTGCTGCATCCTGTGCTGCGCACTCCAGAGCCCTCTCACCGCGGGAGGACCCTGTACTGGAAGGCCCGCCCTTCGAATGCGAAGCGCAGGTATGGCCTGTGATGTGGTGCTATCGGGACGTGAAAATATGCATCCTTTAAATCTATTGATGTGAACCAGCTTTGCCGTGCAACGGTCTGGAGCACTTCCGCTGTCTTTAGCATGTGAAAGGGCAATACTTTCAGAAAACTGTTCAGCCCTTGTAAGTCCAGTATAGGGCGAAACCCACCCTCTTTTTTGGAACTAAAAAATACACTGAGTAAAACCCACCTTGCTGTGTCTGAGGATCTACGATCTCGATGACCTTCTTCTCCAGGAGGGTAAATACCTCTTGGCTGAGGGCCTGTCGCCTTGTGGGATCACTGACTGTAGTCAGTCTGAACCCACCGGAAAACTAGGGGCCGGCATCGGAATTGTAGATTGTTACCCCTGGGAAAGCGTGGCCACCACCCAAGGGTCTGTAGTGCAACTTCCCCAGCAGATGAGGTGCTGCTGGGCGAAGCGCCCGACGCCCGGCCCTGACCCGTCAAGTCGTCAGCCTACCAATCTCTCTGGTCATAAAAGCAAACACCTGCAAAGACGTAGAGTCACTTAGACTCTGCACTGAAGTATCTGCACTGGATGATTTCAAGGACTGAGACAGGGCCAGTATCAAATGGGACAAGGAGTTCCCGATGCGGCCCATACGTGCCCCTGTGTCATAGCACTTTATTAATAGGTCATCGGTGATGCGACACTGTGGCCTGGGACAGAGAGCATTCGGCCTCAACACCTCCTCTGGTGCCGCAATAAGGGAGGCAATGGTCGGCTCTACGGCTGGCATTCGGTCAAGGCCATGCTTGCTGGCATTCTGCATTGAAGCCAAGGCCCTGCTGTCACTGGTGTGATGAGATAGAGATCTGAGGTCTGGCCAGCATCTGTGAAGCTCCTTAATAGATGGCTGGGAGGGAGGTACAGAAAAAGTATCTTGTGGAGGGACACGCCTAAAGAATGCACTAGCTTGAGTGATTGCTGCTGGAGCCTCATCCAACCCTAAGCGTGCCAGTGCCGTTCGGACCACTGGCTTAACCGTGGCCGGGGAAGCTTCTGAGCCTGCCCTAGACCCACTCCCTACATGCTGGGAGCCGTCTTCAGAAGCCTGGGTAGAAGCCTCTACCCTCGCCCTGTCCTGGCCTGTCTTCATAGAACTGGCTACAGGAAGCCCTCGTAGACAGGCCATCTCCATCCCATTCTTAGCCTAGCGTTATGTGAGCCGAGCTCACCGGCGAAAACACCGGTATGCGACGTTCATAACATAGCCGTGCGTGACTAATCGCAGCCCTTGGAGGACGAATCCGTGGCTCCAATCCTGCGGTTGCAGGGCTACCAGCAAAGAGTCACCTGCTAATATTGCTTCTATTCAAGCTTATTTCGTACTCTAAACCTGTATTCGTACTGCGAGAAGATACAAGGGACATCTTGGAGAGTGACGTGAGCTTATATAGACGGGCGGCCCGACGTCGTCCCGGTCACGTGTGACTTTGTTGATATTAAATACTCAACCTGCGCATGCGCGATGGATAACATCCAGTGTTAAGCACTTCCTCTGGCGGTCAGTAAGAATGAAATAGAACAATACATCTGCAAACACCGTACAGCAAACACATATTTTCTTGACACAGACATCGTATACAAGCCCATAACTTTTAGGATTGACTCTAAAGTATTTGATCGTGAGAAACCATTCTTTTATCGGGAGTGAGTTTTCAAAATAATGAATGAATGCGGGTGCGCGTGTGTATGTGTAATTAATGAAAGCAGGCGCGGGTGTGTGCGTCCATCTGTTTAAACACACGCAAGCTAAACACGTAACGCATGAGTCCATGGCAATGTATATTAACGGGGGGACACATTCATATAAGGAACACAAGTCGATAAGGATAATGCATACAGTACTGGTAAGAAACATTGTCTGTAAATGTATTGCGTATATATCATTAAATAGAACCACAGTTACCGCATATCATATGTGTGTTAAGTTTTTTTTGCCAAAATTTATTTGAGGACTCTGTTTCTGAAGTTGTGGAAAAAAACGCTATTCCATGTGTGAATTAGGCCATATTAGTTGGCCATAAACTGAGCCATTTGAAGTTTGAAATTCATGAAGTCATTCATCTGTCTCATCGGAGACTGCGAACGCGCTGTCAATATCAACTCGTCAGATTCAAATGCGCTCATGGCTCTTAAAGGGGATGGGAGATGGCACTCTCATCGGTTTATTGCACGTTTCGCCCAAACCACACCTAGGGGTAATTAGGCTACTTCAGACAAACCCTTTTTAGATTCGCGCCGGGTGCAAGAGTCATTTATGCGCCGGTAAAATAGCGACATCGCCATAGAACCACCCACAAAGCTACTTCCGCTTGGCGCTTCTCACTTGTGTTTCAGCCCGTTAAAATAGGGCCCTCAGTCTCTTTGATGGGTCTTTGTTCTGTGCTCTGCTTTTCAACTGTTTATATGCTTCCAGGAGGGACAGCCTTAACCACGGTTTATGTATTATATTCTGTTATGGTCACATATCATTTGGTTCCCCATTCTTTGACAAGCTGGCCAACTTTGGAAAACAGGCGGCTTATGTTTCAGTGTAGCCAAATGGACAAATACAAATAGGTTTAATGGTTGAAGAGAACAAGCCTTCCTCTCCATCTCCATCTCTCTCTCCATCTCTCTCTCTTGGTGAATTATTTGTGTTTCTCCACTGCGAGAGAGGCCGCTGCTCTGAGCAGGAGATGGGAGATTTCATCTGAAGCCAGAGCCTCTCTCTCTCGCTCCCTTCTTTCCCTCGCACTCACCCATAAAAACACACTCTTCCTCTCAAAAAATAGAAACCAAATGTTTGTCTTGAAGTTTTTCCCGCGATGCGAGTGGCACGTCGTTTGTTTTGATTGGTCTGGAATGTCTCTCGCTCCAGCCGGCCAGCTTTGGCGGTAGGCGCAGAAGAACGTTTTTTCTTCTTCACATTTCTTTTACATTTCTTTCTTTCAGTTCAGTCTTTTCAGTTTATATTTTTTTCTCTTGCCCTCACTTGCATTGTTGGTCACACCACAATGCTATTTATATGGCTGATTTGAGCCAGAAATGCCTTGGCCCTGTTTTTTTCTCTTCTTCTCACAAGTGCTGCTCTCCCAGTCAATGGTCCAGGATCAAACGATGGCTTACGGTTCATTCTCTTTAACTGCAGCCAACGCTAGCCTGCTAATGCTAGCCTCTCATCTCCCCCCGCTCCCCCCTAGCTGGGAATGAGCGTAGCGTCTGCTGGAGCTCTAAATTAGCCGAGCGGCTGCATTTGTTTGTCGCCTACAGGGGGGAAGAGGCAGACAGACATAGTTTAGGAATGTAATGAGCCTTTCCTTTGCCCACAGGAATGGACCCCAAGCGCAGAGATTAAATAGAGGCGCGTTATTGGAAACACTGGCGAATTGTGTTTGATGCAGGACGCAGAACAAGAGATTACCCTTGCACTACGGGAGTAATCCAATTTATAAGGATGTTTTCCCAAGTCGCTTTGGGCGTAGTACAACTTTTGTCAGTGAGGTCATTTTAGCAGACACTTTCATCCAAAAATGACTCACAGTTCATGTTTATTTTGCCCCCTATGTGACGGAAGGGGGGAGGGAATTATGCCCAAGGATACCCACATGTAGACCATGGTCTTGAGGGCGTCTCACCCCAAAGCTTTCAGCTGGAAGTCAAACACCCGTACCACTATCCTGCCTCGCTTCGTAGAAGACAAAAGCAAACTAACCTCCAGCTCTCCAGATCACTCTTAAGAGGGTTTTGTTGGAAGAGTGGGAGGGCAGAGTGGGGGACGTTTATAATGTTATCTAGATCTGTCTCTTTGCCAGTAGCCATTGTGTGTGTGTGAGTGTGACACCAAATACTCAAAGTCCATTGCCGGGCTTTTGTCCTGTACTGTCCTGTGTGCAGGCAAGGCTTGTGTTCTGAAGTGCCTGCTGGACATCCACCGAGTGTTCCGGCAGAACGACCCCGCCTACATCCTAAATGACCTGTACATCACAGACTACTGCATCTGGATCCAGAGAGTCAAGTGAGTTCAATCTGCGCGCACGCACATGCACACGTACCCGCACTAGGGATGGGAATAACTCAAAACTTTCATGGTCGAATCATCAGTTGGTGGTATGAAAGTATGAATCGATTATCGATGTGCCGACATTCACAAAGGCAGTCATGGATCATCAGCAAGAAATCACTTAATGTTTTTAACGCAAATAAACAACTACCTGCTAAGTAGTCCCAGTCAAATTGTCTGTTCTGAAAAATGCAGTAAACTGTAATCAGAAAACATAGTTAGCCGGTATATGCTTTCGACCCTAAAGTATCTGTGGTATAAAGGCTGGGACGAATTTCAAATTATAAATATGTACACTTTATGTTGATAGCATAGACCGTCGCGGATCCCGTTGTAACGAACGGCGCGGCGATTCGGGCTTCAAAACGAGAGCTGGTAAATTGTGAAAAATGAATTAAACTGTAATCAAACAACGCGGTTATATGCTATAGACCCTAGAGTATCTGTTGTATAAAGGCTGGGATGAATTTCTAATTATAAATATGTACAAAGCATATCGTTAGCTCATAGCTGAGGGGACTAGAATACCTCCCGTTGCCCAGTCGTAGCTAAGGTCCTTCCTATTTACTGGAGTGGTGAACAACGTTTCCGTTGCATAGGACCTTACGGGAAGGTAATGTTAGAGTACTAAAGTGTAACGTCACTATTCCATAGCAACCGATTTTCGGTTCTACACAGACCAAATTAACAAGGGGAAATCCTACGCCACACAAACGTTCTATAGAAAATTAACAATTTTTTTTGCGAATTGATTTGCAAGTTTGCTTTACCAATGATGTAAGTAATATTAAGAATAGATTGTCTTCATATAAGACAATACAATTCTCGTAACGTCGTCAAACTTTTCCTTTTAATACCCCAGGGGAATACATGAAGGCCTCGACATGTTCGATTGGAAGTGATTTTCACCTCTTGAAATTGATTTATTTTCGTATTGAGAGAAACCACACATGGCAGCGATGGAGAACGCCATCTCTCGCTCGGATGTTTAGAACTCAGAATCTGGTTGCCAGGACAACGTGACGTTTTCACTTTAGTACTCTATTGTTCCAGGTATTAGTCAAATCCTCTGGCGTTACCAGGGAAACAAAGTTATGGCTTGTGAAAAACTTGTTAAAAAATGTTAACGGTCAAAATGTTAAAATCGATTTGACCCTCGGGAACGAATAATCAAATATTCGGACCCATACCTAACACACGCACACGCACACACACACACACACACACACACACACACACACACACACACACACACACACACACACACACACACACACACACACACACACACACACACACACACACACACACACACACACACACACACACACATTTGTGTGACTTCCTCCTTGGAGCAGTACCTGCATGGTGGAGAAGTAAAGTACCGTTTCAGCTCCCATGATGCAATAGTGCCCCAGAGGACTGGATTAGATGAACCATTTGTTACACAGCAGGTAGCTCAAAGGATCACGGCCATCTCACTCTCTGTAGCTCAGTCTCTCCCCTGTATCTCTCTCTCTATACATCTCTCTGGACCTTTGTATCTCTCCATCTCTGGATAGCTGTCTCTCTGTGTCACTATCGTTCTGACGCACACACCACACAAGGGGTTCAAGGTGTGATGTGAGGGGGATGAAAGCCGGAGGTGGTCCATGGAGGATGGACGGGGCAGAAGGGGAGGAGGGGGGTAGGATCTGCCTCACAGCCTTTTGTCCTGGCGACGGTGAATTGATTTATCATTCGTCCATTATTCAGAACCTCAAACAGCCGCTAGTTGAAGTTGGAGGTGCATTTGGACGTGAGATGAGGGTGTGGGTGACGACGGACCAAGTGATGAGATACAGCCACAGCGATGACTTCATGCTCCAGCCCCTGACTGCTCCTTTTGCTTTTTTCTTTTTAAGAGCCTTCTTCGCTGCTGCCAAACTGATCAAATAATTCACAACATCTCTCTGCACTCACACACTCCCGGGCTGGTTTGAGTGGGGGGGGTTCAATGTGCCTGGTCAGCACAGTATCCCTCCCAAACGATGTTGGGGGGACCACCTCTCTGTGTCTCTCTCTCTGTCTCTCTGTGTCTCTCTCTCTCTCTCTCTCTCTCTCTCTCTCTCTCTCTCTCTCTCTCTCTCTCTCTCTGTCTCTCTCTCTCTCTCTCTCTCTCTCTGTCTCTCTCTCTCTCTCTCTCTCTCTCTCTCTCTCTCTCTTGTCTCTCTCTCTCTCTCTCTCTCTCTCTCTCTCTCTCTCTCTCTCTCTCTCTCTCTCTCTCTGTGTCTCTCTGTATCTCTGTGTCTCTTTGTCTGTCTGTCTCTTTGTCTGTCTGTCTGTCTGTGTTTCCCTCTCTCTCTGTATCTCTCTGTCTCTTTGTCTGTCTGTCTGTCTGTGTTTCCCTCTCTCTCTGTATCTCTCTGTCTCTTTGTCTGTCTGTCTGTCTGTGTTTCCCTCTCTCTCTGTATCTCTCTGTCTCTTTGTCTGTCTGTCTGTCTGTGTTTCCCTCTCTCTCTGTATCTCTCTGTCTCTTTGTCTGTCTGTCTGTCTGTGTTTCCCTCTCTCTCTGTATCTCTCTGTCTCTTTGTCTGTCTGTCTGTCTGTGTTTCCCTCTCTCTCTGTATCTCTTCTGTCTATTTGTCTGTCTGTCTGTGTTTCCCTCTCTCTCTGTAGCTCTCTGTCTCTTTGTCTGTCTGTCTGTCTGTCTGTGTTTCCCTCTCTCTCCAACTCTGTTTCTTAATCTATGTTTCTCTCTCTGTTTCTTGCTCCTTTTCTCTATCTTCTGTCTGTCTGTCTCGGTTTCTCTCTCTTTGTCTCTCTCCCTGGTGCATGCTTAAGAATTACTAGGACATTCCAACTGCAAGGCTCTGAGCACATTACTCAGTGTGTGTGTGTGTGTGTGTGTGTGTGTGTGTGTGTGTGTGTGTGTGTGTGTGTGTGTGTGTGTGTGTGTGTGTGTGTGTGTGTGTGTGTGTGTGTGTTGTGGTGTGTATTCTGTGCTTTTGGCCTCGGCTCGGGTTTAGCGGTACGCTCGTTTTGGATAAAAGCCCAGTTTGAAAAATGTGTGTCTGATGTTGTAGGCTCGACGCCCAGATGCAGACACGATAAAAGGCCTACAGGGACTTGAAGACGCACACACACACAAACACACACTCTCCCACACAGGCACACACGCACACAGACAAATACTTTCACACACACACATCCACTTACAAATAGACAAACACACACACAAGCACACACCCTCACACACACTCACAAAAACACACATCCACGCTTGAAAACAAACCCACACACACACACACACACACACACACACACACACACACACACACACACACACACACACACACACACACACACACACACACACACTACCACAGTCCAAGCCAACATCCCTCTCGTTTCCTCGAGTTAGGTACTTTTTTTCCCCCGCCCACGAAAACTCACGAATCACTGAATCATCCTTGTACGAATATAGAGCTGCTAAGGACATTTTAATTATTGTCGCCACTGCAATTAATCATCGCAACTGCACATGAATCAGCATCGTTGACTGGCACCAGGAGACGTGTGTTTGAGCCAGATGATTTACAGGCTGCGTGTGTTTACCTTTGCATGTGTGTTTCTCATGTGTTGCGTGTGTATGTTTGTGTGTGCGTTTGGGTTTGCCTTTGCACGTGCATACTTATGTGCGCGTGCGTGCATTTATTTTGGGCGGGCTTGAGGTGGTAGGGAGGGGGGTTGGCGTGGGGGAGGGGAGACGAGGGGTTCATCTGAGGGTGAATGCCTCCTCACCCGTCCCCCCCCCCCAACCCCCCAATGTTGCACCCCCACTCCGGTACAGTGGGTCCCAATGTCAGCCTGACATGCCCCCCGCCCCTCCTGGCCATCAATCATTAAGTGGATTAGCCCACGCTCGCGCCTCAACGGAACCGCCTCCGCGTCGCCCGTGAGCAGACATTAGCCCTCTGCCGTGTCGTCCCCGGCCCTCAGCGGGGGGCGACGCCACCCAGTCGGGGTGAAGGATGGAGAAAGAGGAAGTGAAGGCAGCGCGAAGGCATATCAAGATGGGGGGCTTCTGCCAGGGGCCGTCCTTTGGGGAGCGCGGCGGAGGGCCGGGCGCGTTCCTCTGCATCGTGTCGACAACGGAGCCGACGCCGGCCCAAGAGAGAACCCTGGCATGCTCCTCCACGCTGAGAGACACCTCGCTTCAGGACGTGTGAAGTGGCTGTGTATTGGTGTTAGGCATTTGCATGTCTGCACGTTTTTGTGTGTGGATGCCTCTGCATAGGATTTCCAACGTGCGCGTGCATTTGTGTTTGCAAATAATATTCTGGGTGTGTGTGTGTGTGTGTGTGTGTGTGTGTGTGTGTGTTTCTACGGCTGCGTGTGCTCGCGAGTGTGTGTGCGATGCGGGGCAGGAAGTCAGGCCTGTGTCTGCGTAGAGCCGGCGTCTGCGGGGGGGAGAGGCGGCGGTCGATGTGCAGAGACACGCGCGCCGGGCTAGGCTGTCGTGCGTGCGGTTTGTTGTGGCAGCTGCGCTTTGTCGCCTCCACAGCTCTGATGACAGGTCGCACAGACAGTGTGTTCCTGCTTCCCACCAGAGCAGTCGTCACCAGAAGCTGTGAAACGAGATGTAATCTACACCCTCCCCCTTTTCCCACATGCTGAGATGTGGTCCCCTCCTCTAACACACACACACACACACACACACACACACACACACACACACACACACACACACACACACACACACACACACACACACACACACACACACCACACACACACACACACACACACACACACACACACACACACACACACACACACACACAGTCCCCCTGCCCCCCAAATGCTCATGTCTCTCAGAGTCCCTCAACGGGACAGGCAGGCAGCAGTGATCAGCAGCTATGATGGACACGTCGGTTAATAG
>OLKM01001635.1:104483-106540 GCA_900291075.1 Melanogrammus aeglefinus
CGTGCAGCACCCAAAAAAGACCTTAAACCAGAGGAATCCCAACATAAAGAAAGAGCGTTTCTCCCTCCTTCAGACAAACTCCTCTTCTTCCCTTCAAAGCACAAAAGAGCCTTTGGGTTTCCATGGTATTTTAATTGCATTCTCTTCGCAGTTCTGAAAGTGTGTGTGTGTGTGTGTGTGTGTGTGTGTGTGTGTGTGTGTGTGTGTGTGTGTGTGTGTGTGTGTGTGTGTGTGTGTGTGTGTGTGTGTGTGTGTGTGTGTGTGTGTGTGTGTGTGTGTGTTGTGTGTGCACGTGTGAGTGTGCCTAAGAGAACCTCTCCGGGGGTCACAGAGGGTCAAGCAGGGTCAGTGTGTCAGCTAAGCCCTCCAGGATTGGACGCCTTGCAAATGCGCTTGTGCTGCTGTCACGTCGTATTAGCACCAACAGGCGTCACACTGCCTGCTCCAAGCCGCCGGGAGGCAGTCATTTTCTCCGTGAGCGCGTCTCACGCAAAAGGTTAGGCTCACCACGTCTTACTTACAAAACAAACTTGTTTTGGGGGTTTTGTGCCTGCTTGTTTTCTTTGTGTGTTTGGGGCTTTCAATAGAAATTGAATTGATGTTTTTAGTGCCGTACCTTGGGCTATGGTTTAGTATTTTGTGTTTTGTGAGGCGTGTGTGTGTGTGCGTGCGTGCGTGCGTGCGTGCGTGCGTGCGTGCGTGCGTGCGTGCGTGCGTGCGTGCGTGCGTGCGCGTGCCTGGTAGGGCTCGGGGGGTGTCGCTGCCCAGCTAATGCAGGATGACTTTGTGCATGTGGCCAGCTGCAGCTGGCGCGTCGGCGCAGGAGGACTCTGCCTGATGGCGGACATCTGGCCAGGCTCTGTGATGTGTCTATGCAGCGCTGGGTTGCGTTACAGCCAGGAGACATGCGCTTAGGAGCTCCACAGGGTGTCCTCGGAGTTGACCTCATACGAGTACTCGTCTGTCATGCGAAAAGGAAGGAAAGTACTGCGAGATGGGGAATAAGTACTGCTCATGCAGCTTGTGGAGGTTCACCTAGTGGTCATAATAAGTACTATGAGTCTCCTCCAGCTAACGGGTATGAGTATGACAGATTTCCCCGACCCCTGATGCTTTGCTGGCCATTAGCTGTGTTGGTCGACTGGATTGGTCGGTTGGTTGGTTGGCTGGTGGGCGTTGCATGCGCAGGCCGATAACAACGTTAGTCTGAATGTGTTGGAATGAGCCGGCTCCTCAACCGGTGGTCTTTTGGCGAAGGTGGTCCTGCTGGTTGTCATGTGCAACAGGTTTCAAAGGGACGAGCTGTAAAGAGCGACGGGGGTTAGCGCCTTTATGGCGGACCGTATACCAACCCGCCAGCAGGCAGCCTGCGTCACCAATAAAACATCCACCCTCGAGCTCCACCCATCTCCAGGTCGCCTTTTGTTGTCTGTCATTGGTTAACATGTGCAAATGGTGTGCACATGTTGTCGGTGCATGTGAGCCAGATATGTTGTGGTAACAAATGGCGAAGGTCTACGTTTCTGGTCTTCGCAAAAACACTTCTCCAGCTGTTTGTTTCTGGTGCGGTAACCAGAAAAAGTACCCCCCAAAACAAACCCTATATTTCCCCCCGTCTTCTTCCAGTCAGCCGGGGCTGCGTGTGGACCCTCTGATCGACCCCTGGGGTCCGGGCAGGGAAATAAAAGGTCTTGGGTCAGAGTCTCTCTGCGACGCGCGACGTCAATCTCCTGATGCGCTCCGTCGCGGACGGGCTGTCTCTGCCGCTGACGGCGCTCGTGCACCTCAGCGTGTGAATAATGCACCGTCTCTCCCCCCAAGCAAGGAGACGCGGGCTCGTGTTACACAGACGTGTACACGTGGAGCCCGGGCTGCATCAGAGGGGGTTGGAAACCCACAGAATGGGATTCGCTCACGTCAGGGTGTAATCCATCCGTGTGCGTCGCTTGCTTTGACTGTGTGTGTGTGTGTGTGTGTGTGTGTGTGTGTGTGTGTGTGTGTGTGTGTGTGTGTGTGTGTGTGTGTGTGTGTGTGTGTGTGTGTGTGTGTGTGTGTGT
>OLKM01001636.1:12500-17500 GCA_900291075.1 Melanogrammus aeglefinus
TCCCCCACTTCCTCCCCTCGCAGCTCTCCTGAGAGAGTCTGACAGTCCTACTTTCATGCCTGCTGGTCCCTCTTCTTTTCGCCTCTAATAGAACGATTCTTTCTGCTTCTGACGGCCGGGATGCGCGGAAGGCGGGGTTGGCAGGTGCAGGAGGGGAAAGAGGCGGGGGTGGGCGGGATGGGGGCTCTTTGCTCTTGTTCTGCGGTCAGAGTCTACACAGTACCCACAACACACAAGTACAGTGCTGACGAAAGATGATGCCTTTTACATTCCTGTCTTTTTAAAAAATTAATTCTTTAATTTAGACTCCCGTTGAAAAACAAGGTGATTTGGAAATGTTGGGGGGGGGGGTGTTAGGAGTGTCAGATCTGACTTTGATTTTTTAAATATGTGGTGGCTTGAATCGGTATACGTGTGAACGCTGACTGGTTGAGACATGTGAGTCAGAGCTAATGAACAGTGATCCACGGGGACGCTGGTAAACATCTGGTACCGTCGGCATGAGACAGGGGAGGGTGGGGGGGCAGCTCACCCGTCTGTGTGACGGACATATCGCCTGCACTCAGGGACAGGGCTTCCAGACAGACAACGGGCAGACGGATAGATCTCTGACAAACAGGCAGGACACGCCGTGCAGCTCGATGAGACTCAACGCAGGACAGACAAGACAGGCGGTCGGTCGGACCGGCCGACGGGAGGATGCAGCGGTGTGTGCAGTCAAGACAGGTCGATCACCGAGAGGATTAGCTTAGCGCATTAACGCAGAACGGGGAACAAAAGTGTGCAAAGGTTTTCCCTCGTCGCTCTCGGCATAATCACCCCCCGCCATTACCACCTTTCAGCCGCGTGAATTACACGGTGTGATAAACAAACGTTCCCCAGGATTATGTGCTCTGATCTCCCTCCTGTGGTGATGGGAGGGCTCACTCGGCTCTCCTTACGCTCCTCGTATAACGTGAGGGCGTGGTGCGAAAGTGGAAGTCAGTGGTCGGCGATGCGGAACTTGAGTCGTGGTTAGTGAGGAGCTAGTACTGCTTGTGGTAGTATGAGAAGCAGTATTGATGCTGTGAGCAGTATCGTGGTACTACTCGAGGTGTTACTGGTATTAGGTCGGTAGCGAGGAGAGACGGGTAGAGGAGAGAGACAGATGGAGGAGAGAGAGACAGGAATGCTGAACGAGAGTGAGAGACAGGTAGAGGAGAGAGACAGATTGAGTATAGAGAGAGACAGGTAGGGAGACCGAGGGAGGCAAGTAGAGGCTAGGGAGACAGGTAGAGAGAGTGAGACAGGTAGAGGGACAAGAGTCAGAGACAAGGCGGAGAGGGAGAGAGACAGGTAGACGAGAGGGAGCGGTAAAGGGAGAGATACGGGTAAGGGTGAAAGAGAGACAGAGACAGGGAGAGAGAGAGACAGGTAAATAAGAGAGAGGTAGAGGGAGAGAGACAGGCAGGGTGACAAAACGCGGGAGACAGACAGGGCGGTAGAGAAAGACAGGGCGATAGAGACAGATAGAGGAGTTAGAGACAGACAGGGAGGAAGAGAGAGAGGTAGAGGAGAGAGTAACCGGTTGAGCAGAGAGACAGGTGGAGGAGGGAGACGAGACTCACCCAGGCGCTTGCAGACGGCCATGCAGTAGTCCTCCGAGTCAAAGTTGTTGCGGTTCCCGGCGCAGCCGCCATACACAAAGCGCACACACTTCCTCAGGGTCATGTCAAAGTGCCAGCGGGGCATGGAGGCACGACAGGGGCCCGTCTCTGCCTCCAGGCCACACACCGCTGCCGGGGAGAGGGGGGAGAGGGGGGAGAAGGGGAGAGGAGGGAGTAGAGAGGAGGAGAGAGGGAGAGGGGGAGAGGGGGGAGAGGGGGGAGAGAGGCTGTGAGGGGCAGCACTACGTTCATGATTCAGGTTTATATGGATTGTCATTCACACATAAACATAACTAATTCTAAACAGTGCATCCAGTTAATCTAAGTATTATTAAGTATTAATAATAATAAGTATTATCAAAATATGTACTAAGGTATAATTATGATTGAGTATGAACTAATTTTCACTTATTTTTTATCGAAGAGTACAGTATGCCGTTTTATCTAGAAATATGATTGCAATATTGAGTTGTGTACACAGGGCAGGGGTAAATGAAGAATGTAGACTAATCTAGATTGTGTGTGTGTGCGTGCGCGTGTGACGTGTGTGTGTGCGCGTGTGACGTGTGTGTGGGTCTGTGTGCGTATGTGTGTGTTGTGTGTGTGTGAGATTGGGAGTGGGGAGAGACTGCATCAAAGAGACACCCTTATCGACCTTATCGAAACACATTAAGTTCTGTACACAGAGTCAGAGTAACCTCATTCCTAGCTCAACAGGCGGGTCATGACCAAACCAATGCCTAAACTCCCCTCAGCCATTTCCTCCCAAACCAAATACCGAGATGTTAGGACCTGTCTCCAAACAAAGAGCAAAAATGACAAATAAAATGACCAAAGAGATTCGCTTGGCATTACCAAACGTATCAATTTGACCAGACATCTATTCCATTTGGATTAAGCCCTGGTGGAATGCTGATGTACTTATTTAAGCTGTCAAAGATATATAATGAAATTTAATGTCGCAACAGACATTTTGTGCTGTTTTATGTTGACAGACTGTGCTAGTGAAGCAGAAAGCCAGCTCTCATTGTTCTGATGTAGTGGAATATCAGTACATCACCATCTGGGCCTACTGGAGGGTTACACACACACACACACACACACACACACACACACACACACACACACACACACACACACACACACACACACACACACACACACACACACACACACACACACACACACACACACACACACACACACACACACACACACAAACCCACCAACACGCACACACAATTTAATTTCAGCTGAATTTGAAGAAACCCAGGCATAACTGCTTACATTGTAAAATACTTTTGGCAGAGAAACAGAAGGAAAAACGCCCAGGAAAAAAGAAACAACAGACAGACAGACAGACAGATACACAGACAGATAGAGAGACAAACGGAAACACAGACCCGGACAGATAGGAAGGCAGAGACGTAAACACAAAAGGACAGGCAGACAGATGGACGGACAGAGAAGACAGACCAACCTTTGACTTCCTGCAGGGTCTGGTCTTCCTCTTGTCTCTCGGTCGGCTTGCTTTTGTCCACCTGCTTGGTTTCTTCCTCCCCCTGATCCTTCTTCCGATCTTCATCCTCGTAGGCGTAGTTGTACTCCAACTCATCTCCGTCATCATCATCATCATAATCGTTGGCGACGTCGTTAACGGTGGGCTTCTCCTCAACTGGGACCACGCTGCGGGGGTGGGGTTGGGGGGTTTGAATGAATCAATAAACAATGAATCAATCAATTTATCCTTCCAAGAGGAGATTCAAGGCATGCGGTTAACAAACAATAAGACCAGAAGAACGGGACACTGCATGCCAGCCTACAGTATCATTCACACACAAAAGGTCTAAAGACAGTAAACACATTGGGTTAGAAAGGCTGACCGGGCTGGGATTCACATTAAAGTGTGCAAAATAGAATTATACAATTTGTTGAATTTCCATTTGCATGTGTAATGAAAATGTGAAGTCCCTGTCCTGACATCTACTGGAATGAAACCAGACGTGCCTCCTTTTGTCTGGAGAAGAAGACCTCCCTCCTGAGGGCACCCTCAGGAGGGCTCAGGGAGTATATGCGATGGATCCTTCATTCCAGTGACCAGCCTTTGCCCAGTGCTGGGAGAGGGCGTGATTTATAAAGACATTCCAGGGCGGCCGCCAAAGGTCAATGCCGCGGCACGGTAATTCAGCCTGAAGCGCCAGGGGTATCGCTTCTTTATGAGAGGGCCCAGACGCACTTGCGTGGATGCATCCCAAGACGTACACACGTGCACACGCGCGTTTCAAGACACGCACGAGAGACTGGGAGCAGAAGACACAGCACTGGCGGATGCGGCAGCGCACGCTCGACGAGTGTTTGCTAGGACACGCACACATAACGCACACACACGCGCGCATACAACCCGCCACACACACATGCACACACAAACACCCACACACGCACACACACACACACCGACACAAACATACACACACACACACAAACACCCACACATGCACACACACACACATACCCACACACACACACACACACAAATACACTCGAACACACGCTATTATTCATGCTCCTCTCGCCACCTACGTGTCATCAGCGTCGTCTTCCTCTGCGTCAGCCTCGGTGGGGTAGACCCCCTCGTCCTCTTCCTCCTCGTCCTCCTCGTCCTCCTCCTCCACCTCCTGGGAGTCCAGGAAGGGGCAGCAGACGTACTCCGTCCCTTGGAACTTGTCCACGCCGCAAGGGAGCAGCATGCCATAGCTGTGGAGCGTCATGGATGCCTTACCACAGGCCTGGGAGCGGGGGAGGGGGGGGGGGGAAGACAGTTAGAGAGGTGAGACAGCTCAGGGAAGAGGGGACACACGTGAGGGGATTTGCATTGTAGAGAGAACAACGGGGAGAGAGACAGGTAGAGTTGTGACGGGGAAGGGAGATACAAGGGGGGCGAGAGAAGTGAGGTAGAGAGAGAGAGAGAGAGAGAGAGAGAGAGAGAGAGAGAGAGAGAGAGAGAGAGAGAGAGAGAGAGAGAGAGAGAGAGAGAGAGAGAGAGCTGAGAAACAGCCAGGTAAGGAGAGACTCCAAGAATACTTTTACTTAATGCAACAGGAAGAGACATCTCTTGTGAGACCAGATACAAGAGAGGTCTTGTGAACGCTTTTATTGAACCCACTAGTTTTCATTTCATTATGTATTTTGATGAGAACATATTAAAAGTGTGTGTGGCAGATAAAAACACCCCCCTCTTCCATATAAATGACACCCTTGCTTCTGGTACATTTTAGACCCAGGGCATACAAAAAAAGCTTTGCCAACTCCGTCTTTTGAGGCATTTTTGTTGAATCTGTGGAAGAATGACTTTGC
>OLKM01001636.1:22500-35895 GCA_900291075.1 Melanogrammus aeglefinus
AATGCAAAGCAAGCTGCTGTCATTGAGTGATTGCGCGAAATTGGCCTCTTCCGCAGACAATGTGCTGAAGCTGAAGCTAACTGCCCGTCTGCAGAGAGAGTATGCTAAAGCTAAAGCTAACAGCCCTTCTGCAGACAACATGCTAAAGCTAACTGCCTCTCTCCAGACAGCATTGTTGTGATAAGCTAACTGCCCCACTGCAGACAAAATGCTACAGCAAACTTCCCCGCTGCAGAAAGCATGCTAGGGCTGAAGCTAACTGCCCTCCTGAGGACAACATGCTAATGCTAACTGTCCTGATTCGGATAGCATGTAAGGATAACTGCTAGCACTGCAGACAGCATGCTAACCCTAGCTCTATTTGGACACTAAAGCATAGAGAAATGTCCTCGTCCAGGGTAGCAGGAATGAAAACACACTAGCTCTGAAATAGTCCTTCTGCTGCCTGACAAAGACATCATGCTATAGAGCACGAGAGAGAGTAGAGCCAAGGAAACAAAAGCCCCTGTAATCTACTCAGCCAGGGGCCAAGTTGGAGAGAGGCAAGGGGCCCGGGGACACACAGAGGCCTCAGGACTGGTGGCCCTCACATGGCTAGCTGGGATATGACACCATGTATAACATCTCTCCCCCTTCTCCTCTTCACTCCAAATCCTTTTATCTCCCTGTTTTTTGCCCTCCCTATTTTCCTCTCTCTCTCTCTCTCTCTCTCTCTCTCTCTCTCTCTCTCTCTCTCTCTCTCTCTCTCTCTCTCTCTCTCTCTCTCTCTCTCTCTCTCTCCTCTCTCTCTCTCTCTCTCTCTCTCTCTCTCTCTCTCTCTCTCTCTCTCTCCCTCTCTCTCTCTCTCTCTCTCTCTCTCTCTCTCTCTCTCTCTCTCTCTCTCTCTCTCTCTCTCTCTCCCTTTGCCTCTCTACCTCTTTGGCTCAGTCTCTGTCTCTTACTCTCCCCGGCGCTGTCTCTTTCTCCACCTCTGTCTCGATCTCGCTCTCTCCACCAGTTTCTATGGCTCCGTCTCTTGCACTAATCAAATGCTAACTCTGCTTGGCTGGTTTGAGTAATCCCACCAAATATGCAGACAATACACAATACAATGACAATATTAATAAGAAGCATGTACTAAATCTCTCACTCTCTCTTTGTCCAGCGTTCCAATCCCTTGACTGGGACCTTGTATTATTCATATGGATCTATTACACAGGTCTAGTCTGCCTTAATCTACCATGCGCCCTCTTTCGGTCCGTTTAAACCTTTCATTTCGTTTTAACATAATCCCTGTGCAGCAGCTACATACATGTATGTATGTATAAGAATGCTACGATCACTGCACCATATAGGGTGTCGCCTACAGACAATTCAGTATGAATATATGAGAATATGTGTCTGTGATCATGTAGGATTGGAAGGGTCATGACAGCACTTGACTGGCGATGGCTCCCACCGGTCTGCCCTAAGCTTGAGGCGAGGGAAAGAGATTATGGAGGTGGAGATGGAGGGGGTGGAGGCGATGGATGAAGGTAATGATGGAGAGATGGAAGAAGGTGGAGGCGTTGATAAAGGTGGCCGGGCGCGGGGCGGGGTGGGGGCGGGGGGTGGGTGGTGGAGAGTGATGTGCTGCATATAATCACAGTCATCCGACCAGACGTCAAACATGGTCCACATCGCAATTAACCGCAAACTCTTTAGTTTGACCGATGGCGAATCTCCCCGGTCCCTACTTCCGGCCTGTCGCTCTGATCGCTGGGAGACTCGACAGGCTGCGAGAATATGACCCAGGAGCACCTTGCTCCATTAGTCTCCCAGGGGTAATGTAGTATAATTTAATTAAAGAAAGGAGGACAGTGAACTGTAGCTAAATTTAAACGTCTTCTCCTGGCTGACCGATGCAAGATTAATTAAAGGCTGCGGAGGCGAACAGCCTGGGGTGGGAGGGGGCGTTGAGGAAGTTAGGCAAGGTGTAAAACACTTTCCAACTCAAAGACAAGAGTTTGAAACAAGAGAGACGTCTCACTTGGTTGTTGGATTATGTGCTGGTTGTGTGCGACCAAGTTCATAGTTCACAGCCCTTCCCTTCATTCATTGGTGGAATGTCACCTTTTCGTGTGTGATATCATTGCTTGAGTATCACCTTTCCGTGTACGTAATCGGTCAAATATCACCTTCCATTGTTTGTACTATCGGCCTTGCTACCCTGTAATTGTTTAACTATCGGCGCTGCCTTGTGGTTCGGTCGAATATCACATTGTTTGGTAGTCTTATACTGCTTTAGAATTTCAGATGTACTCTTGAAAATGACAATATCCGACCTCCAGGATGAATAAGTCATGTTGTTGACTGCGATGGACTGCCCTGGGCCCAGACACCCCCGCTTTATCTCTGGTTCGCTGAAGGACGGAGAAAACACGGGTCTACCGCTCCAGTTTATTTTTCAACATTTACTGTCCCACGGAATCTCCTAAATGCATTCACTATCTCTCACCCCCCACCCCTTTTCTCTCTCCTCTTCCTCCCTCTCTCGTCTTCTCCCTCTCTCTCTCTCTTTGTCTCCCTCACTCCAACCTCTCTCTCCCTCTCTCTCCCTCTCTCTCCCTCTCTCCCCCCTCTCCCTCCCCCTCTCCCTCTCCCTCTCTCTCTCCCTCACTCCTACCTCTCTCCCTCTCTCTTCTTCTAACCCTCACTCCTACTTCTCTCCCTCTCTCTTCTTCTAACCCTCCCCTAGCTCTCTCCCTCTCTCTTCCTCTCCCACTCTCCTAGTTCTATCTCCCCCTCTCTTCTACTCCCTCTCAACTAGCTCTCTCTCCCCCCCTCTCTTCTTCTCCCTGTCTCCTCTACTCCCTCTCTCCCCTCCCCTCCGTCGGTTGCCAAAAAGGCTTTTGAATAGATGCCCATTTCACAGTCCAATGGTAGAGCTAATGGTTTTCCCCTGGCAGCGCAACATGACTCAATCAGAAAGAGGCTGAATGGAGCTGGGATGTGATGTGATGGGGGGGGGGGGGGCATGCTTTTCTGAGCACACACATCAACATATTTGCGTAGGACAGGTTTTTTTTTTGAGTGAAACCACAGCAGGGCAGAGGGGCTCAAAACAGAGAGCCGATGTACACATCCTCTTGGTCTTAAACACATGCTGTGCATATGTGTGATCCTGTGGGTCTATAAATCTGATTGGTTGAGCCAGGAGTGGGCTCTTGGTAGGGATAGAACACAAAAACAAAACGAAGAACCGAACTAATTAAAGGAGATACAATTAAATAAAGCGAATTTAAGAGCAATTAACGGGTCCCTTAGGAACGATGGCAATGTTGCGTGCCCGTTTGAGCGCACACTGGTATTTTGTGCACTTAGAGCGTGCAGGTTGTCGGCATTGCAGAGATAGCAGTGTGAAATGCCTTACCGAGCGCATCAAGCTTCCATCTTGTGATGCATTCCCTCATGAAAAAAGGAGATCAGGGCGGGACCCAGTGTGGGAGGAATGCAATTGGTTGACGGGTTGGAGTACCTCCTTCGTCCTGTCAATCAGCTCCAACGCCAGTGTTGCCATTGGTTAGAATGTGAGATCTGATTTAGAGGTGATGTCATCGTATTTTAAAGTAAAAGATGATGAAAGGGAAGAGTGGGTTTGAATACTCTTCCCCAGATAGATGAGCAAAGAGAGGGGGAGTTGAGAGGAGGGGGGAGAGAGAAGAGAGAGGAGAAGACCCAAGAGGAGAGGATGGAACTGAAACAAAGGAGATGAGAGGAGAAGAGAGGAGAGAGGTGAGACTAAAGAGGAGAGCAGTGGAAGATAGGAGATGAGCTGGAAGGAGGAGCACAGAGCAGAGAGGGAGGGAGAAGGACAGAGTGGAGGGAGGAGGACAGAGTGGAGGGAGGAGGACAGAGTGGAGGGAGGAGGACAGAGTGGAGGGAGGAGGACAGAGTGGAGGGAGGAGGAGAGGAGGAGAGAGAAGGAGAGGAGCCGAGAGAAGGAGAGGAGCCGAGAGAAGGAGAGGAGGAGAGGAGCAGAGAGAAGGAGAGGAGGAGAGGAGCCGAGAGAAGGAGAGGAGGAGAGGAGCCGAGAGAAGGAGAGGAGCCGAGAGAGGGAGAGGAGGAGAGGAGCAGAGAGAAGGAGAGGAGGAGAGGAGCAGAGAGAAGGAGAGGAGGAGAGGAGCCGAGAGAAGGAGAGGAGGAGAGGAGGAGAGGAGCCGAGAGAAGGAGAGGAGCAGAGAGAAGGAGAGGAGGAGAGGAGCCGAGAGAAGGAGAGGAGGAGAGGAGCAGAGAGAAGGAGAGGAGGAGAGGAGCCGAGAGAAGGAGAGGAGGAGAGGAGCAGAGAGAAGGAGAGGAGGAGAGGAGCCGAGAGAAGGAGAGGAGCCGAGAGGAGGAGAGGAGGAGGGGAGCAGAGAGAAGGAGAGGAGCCGAGAGGAGGAGAGGAGCCGAGAGAAGGAGAGGAGGAGAGGAGGAGAGGAGCAGAGATAAGGATAGGAGGAGAGGAGCAGAGAGAAGGAGAGGAGGAGAGGAGCCGAGAGAAGGAGAGAAGGAGAGGAGAGGAGCAGAGATAAGGAGAGGAGGAGAGGAGCAGAGAGAAGGAGAGGAGGAGAGGAGCCGAGAGAAGGAGAGAAGGAGAGGAGGAGAGGAGCAGAGATAAGGAGAGGAGGAGAGGAGCAGAGAGAAGGAGAGGAGGAGAGGAGCCGAGAGAAGGAGAGGAGGAGAGGAGCAGAGAGGAGGAGAGAAGGAGAGGAGGAGAGGAGCAGAGAGAAGGAGAGGACAGGGGAGAACAGAGAGACGTTGAAAGTTAGCAGGCTCCGTCTGACATTTAATAAAGGAGAGTGTGGTCCGGTTGGGGGGGGGGGGGGGGGGGGGCGGCGCGGGGGGGGGGGGGGGGGGGGGGGGGGGGGGGGCTCGGCGCTGGGGAGGGCGTCTGGAGCAGCAGAGGAGGGCGGAGACGAACAGAGTAATAAAACAGGCAGCACACCCTCCCCTCCGAGTTCTGACCCTGTCTGCTGGTGTGTGTGTGTGTGTGTGTGTGTGTGTGTGTGTGTGTGTGTGTGTGTGTGTGTGTGTGTGTGTGTGTGTGTGTTGTGTGTGTGTGTGTTTTTACCTCAGCATGTGGGAGTACCCCATGATGGGTGTTTAAGTACGTGTCTCAAGATTACTTTTTGTGCGTTTGTTTGCGTGTGTGTGTGAGTGTGTGTGCAACACACGCCTTATGATGTGTGTCCGTCCGCACCTTAAGACGTGGGTGTAGTGTCCCTGGACTTGTGAATGTGTGTGTGTATATGTGTGTATGCCCCAGGATGAGTGGGTTTCCCTGGAGGACCGATGACTGATTGTGCGCCCGAAGATATTTGTACGCGTGTTTACGACATCTGTCTGAAGTGAGGAAATAAGATTGTACTTTATAGCTCCACAAGGGACCCACCCAACAATAATAACCCTGCCCCCCCCCTCCCTCCCTCCACCTCCACCTCCACCCTCATGAATCTGCGGCGATGTGATTGAGCTGCACCCCCCCCCTGGTCAAGATTAGTCCACTAAACAGAAGTCTGCATTACCTGCCCCACGGCCAAACCAGACCATAATAATCCTTTCTCTCCCAGCCCGCCGTGAAATTCTCATTAAGCCGAGGGATCAGGCTGCCCAGAGGGGAGGGCTTCGTGCGGTGCCAAGAATACAGCAACACGATACGCAGCGCCATACAGGCTCACACATTCACTGTATAATGGTGCACCGCAACTGCGGCGTTATCGTGATCTATTGCACTTTTCATGCCATGGGTTGAACGTTCAAACACTCAACAATGAAATCTGGATAAGATATGGAGATAAAATTAAACAATGGACACGGTATAATATTACTGCGGTACAGCAGTATTTTTTTTACTGGGTTGTGTGTTATAATACTCACGTGACATGCATCCCGGTGAACTTTAGACTGAACTTGAGGTAAACAAGCTTAACTTTGTGACAGGTACTGCTGCTACTTTTTTCCTTTCCCTTCATGAATAATGGAATTAATTGATAATGTTGTAATGGTAATGCATGTTTTAACATCACATGGTTAGCAAATGGCGGCAATAACGGCACGCAAGCTAGGTAGGTCTTACCTAGGCGTTAACCCATACTCTATGTCCTGACTCAAACTCTAATGATTGCAGTATTGGTCACCAATATAGGAATCAAAGAAGCATTGATCAGAGTACATCACAAGTTTAGCTAGCATTGGAAATCCTAGCCCACAAGCTAGCTTGGACTTATCTAGGCCTGCACCCCGAAAACATATATACAATACAGAGTTATTTATTGATATTGTCGTGAACCTATTGGTAATCAATGTTATTGAGTTCTATCTTGAGTGCTTTCATATAGTTAGCCAACGGTGGCCATCTTACCAAGGCATTTGTAGGGTGCCACAAAGTGGGTGTACCCCTTGCACGCCTTCCTCTCCTTCTTGCACCAGTTCTCGATCCTGATTGTCTCGATGGCCTCTACCACGTTTGTGATTTGCAGCTCTGGGTACATCTAGAGGGAAAGATAAAGAGAGAGGAGTGGGTGAGAGGGGCACTGACAGAGATATATGGGAGAGAGAGAGAGGGGGAGAGGGGCATGGAGAGAGGGAGGAATAGGGGTGAGAGAGAAAGAGAGACAGAGAGAGCATGAAAGAAGGACTTAAGAGGACGTAGAGAGGGATTGGAGAGATAGAGGCAGATATACACGAGAAGGGGGAGAGATAAAGGGTGGAGAAGAGGGAGAGATGGAGAATGATGGAGAGATAAGGAGGGGGCGAGATGACAGAAAGGAACAGTGAAACGATGTGTAGCAAAGAGTGAGAGAGAGTGCGCAAGAGAGAGAGAGAGAGAGAGAGAGATAGAAAGAGATGAGTGCGGGAAAGAGAGAACGAGAGAGAGAGCGAGAGAGATGGAAGCACAGGTGGAGAGACAAAGGAAAGAAACAGAGGGAGGGAAGAAGAGAGGAAGAGGAAGAGGAGGAGAGAGAGATAATAGAGGACTGAGTGGGCCTGTTTGATCAGGGCTCGGAGGTTTCCAGATGGCATCTGTTGTACTGTGAAAGAGCACCTAATCTAACCCACGCTGCTCAAATACCATCCAAATGTCATCATGAAGAATCCTTTGAACCTTACCTAACTGTATATCTAACCACAGTTAGTTCCTTCTGCTCAAAAAACATGTTGTTTATTCTGAACCCCATTTCTTTACGATTTTTTGTTATTTGGCTTTCTATACTTCAACTCTAAAATTGGTTTATTGAAAGAGACATTTAGTGACTGATTTCTTTCAGATGAACTGGGGATCAAACCCAGTACCTTTAGCTGGGATTCAAACACCTGGCCCCTCATGTGTCTCACTCTCAGGCCAACAAACTGGACTCTTGGTGGTCCGATAGACCTTACTGCCCTGGCGGCCATATTGGTTCGCCATATCAGTTGGTGGGGGAACCTTCTAGAGACTTTGGGGAAACCAAACTGAATCACAATGCACACTAAACACAGCCTGGATGTGAAAGGGGAAAGCAGAACTCAAAAGAATACAGAGTTGTCATGGTTTCCAAAGATTCCAGAAGGTTTCCCTACCAACATAAACAATATGGCCGCCAGGTGAACAATTAACAGTGAACCACCCGGCGACCAACAGCTGCTACTCCGTGCGTGTGTTAGTGTGTGTGTGTGTGTGTGTGTGTGTGTGTGTGTAGGTGTGTGTAGGTGTGTGTAGGTGTGAGTGTGAGTGTGAGTGTGAGTGTGAGTGTGTGTGTGTGTGTGAGTGTGTGTGTAGGGGTGTGTGTGTGTGTGTGTGTGTGTGTGTGTGTGTGTGTGTGTGTGTAGGGGTGTGTGTGTGTGTTGTGTGTGTGTGTGTGTGGTGTGTGTGTGTGTGTGTGTGTGTGTGTGTGTGTGTGTGTGTGTGTGTGTGTGTGTGTGTGTGTGTGTGTGTGTGTGTAGGGGTGTGTGTGTGTGTGTGTGAGTGTGTGTGAGTGTGTGTGTGTTTGTGCGCCACATGGACTGACCTCCTGGCAGTACTGCAGCACCTCCTCGTTGGTGCCCACGCAGCTCTGGGTCCCGGAGGGGTCGGGCTCCCAGCGGCCCGTCTGGATGTTGACGTGCATGTTGAGCTTCCCGCAGAACATTGCTATCTGGGGCTCGGCCACGGCGAAGCCCGTCCCCGCGTTGGCCGCCAGTGCCTGGAGGGAGAGGAGGGAGGGAGACGTTATGAAAATGCTTGGGCGATGTCAACGTTTATTATTCCATGCCAATAAAGCTATTTTGAGTTGAATCAAGAGCGAGAGAGAGAGAGAGAGACATAGAGCGAGAGGGAACAGGAGACATAGAGAAATAGAGAAAGAAGAGAGTCAAGTTTTAGCCTGACAATTATTTACGGATGTTTTCGATTCCATTTGTTGATCATTTCATTACATTATATTAATTATGACATTATATATATCATATATACTGTATATCATATAATTTCACCATCGTCTCCCACAAGAAATAATCCCACTCACTTCTGATGTAGGGAAGAGAGAGAGAGGTAGAGATATGCAGAGCGAGAAAGTGTGTTTTACACACGTAATCAGTACTGTGATTCGAGGTGTCTTGGGAGTTTGGGGTCAAAGTTTCAACCTCAAAGGAATCCACGCCGCTTCTACCATCGTCATTTATATAATCATCACGTTACGTTAAATTAGATAAGATAAACAGATTTTCGATGAGCATGTAAAAATGATCCATCTCACTCAACTTCCTGTCCACCCGACAGATAATAAACCCTCCACTTCCTGTTGTGTTTATGAGGAAGCAGGTACGCCCTATCCTGGATAACATTCACAGGACACATGGTTATGGCGGAAACAACCGAATGCCAGCAAAGTTTATATTCAGCGGTTTCTAGAGGACTTCTCTTGGAGGCTTGTTGACCTGTACAGGTCCACCCTCTCTCTCGGGAGTGTGTGACGTCACAGAGAGGAGCTCCGACAGTCCAACTCTATGTACCGGCTCACCTTGACACAGTTTATCTGAGGCTGTGTGTGCCCTGCCACGTTTAAACAAATGAAGAAGAAAAAAAACATGGGTTGGGCCGTTTGCAGACGTAATGGTCCTGCTGAAACCAGGTAATGGGGGGGTAATATATATGAGCCAATGTGGTTCAGACTTCAGGCTGATAGAGACCGGTGAAATCAGAGACGCATCCATGCAGATACTGATATCATACACCGCTCTGAGGCAGAATACAGACTATTGTGTCAGAAAATATCCGCCCGGTACAAAAATAAAACACCATTACTCATAATAAACAACATAGCTATGAGGTGATAAGAAGCAATCAAACTTTTATTGAAAGCAAGATAGCCAAGCCAAAAAGATAATGTATTAGCTCAATGATTTGTTTTTTGACATGTGTGACACAGATATGATTTCAGTTATATCAGTGTTAAAAGTCCCATGGGAGTCAAAAGGTTAAATGACTCCCCACCATAAAATCCCACTTCCACCTCACCTAAAAATACCTACACCACCTCACCTCAAAGATCGCCTCCACCTCCTCCTCTTTCTCCCCACCTAAAGGACGACCATGCCCTCCTTCACCTACGTTGACACGGCATAGCATGGGTACCTACTCCCGTTAGCATTTTGTTGATGCTGCTATATAGCTCAGAATATCTTATCACAGTGTAGCCTCCCAACAACAGAATGGTTGCAGGGAGGGGGGGGGGGGGCAGAGGGCAGTCAGTTCACAGGAGGGCTAATAGCATTGCCTTAAACCTGAAGTCACATGGTGCACCTTGCTACAGCAGAAAAGCTGCTTTGGCCAGCGGCTGGATCATTTGGCCTTATTCTCCTAGTGTCCATCTTGGCTCTAAATGCTAGCTGGGGGGAGGGGGGGCGACTGAATGTAGAATCCCACATTCAGTTCCCCCCACGCAGCTAGTGTTTATAGCCAAGATGGAACCAAGATGTCCGCTATAGATGAATAAGGCCAGGAGGGGGCAGTAGAGGGCACACAGTCAGGGGACATAACAGATCACAGTCCTCAACAAAGAGGCTCTGTCTGAAATAGACAGGCCAGACACTCAGTGAAACACACAATAACAACAAATTAACAGGGAAAGAGCGGAGAAAGAGAGACAGAGAGAAGGAGTGGAGATAGAGAGACATAGAGAAGGAAAGAGCGAGGGAGAGAGGGAGACAGAAGGAGGGGAGGAGAGAGCGAGATAGCTCCCAAAGGACATAGAGAGTGATAGCTGGATTGCAAACACATATAGATATAGGAACCATGTGACACGTTTCAACAGAACACCTCGGCCATTACTGAATAGAACCGAGTTGTTATCATTGGATGTTGTTGAGAACGCATACCGACCTTGGCTGACAAGGGCACGGTTAGTTCTGGGTGGGCAAATAAAAGGACAACCATCCGACCCCCAAGCAGGTAGCTAGAGAGTGACTAGAGGTGACTTTGTGCTGGTTGCCGTGGCTACGCGCAGCATTGGTAATATAACTGTAGGGCGGTGTTATGAAATAGTGTCACGGCGGAGGGAGACCGCAGTTAGGCGGTTGCGCGGCTAGGGTGGCTGTATTTTCCCGCCGCTGGGGGGAAAACAGAGAGCGGGTGGGAGAGGAGGGCGGCCATTTAATACCAAACCACACTGAGTTCCAAACTGTCGCACCGGAGAAAGACTGGAGAGGCGCGCGCACACACACACACACACACGCACACACGCACACACACACACACACACACACACCATAAGGTGCCCTTTATTTGTTCTAGCCCTGGTTTATTGGCCTTCTTTGTGCTCCATAGAAACCTTCCTATAAACCATGTTTAGACTCAGCAGTACGTCTGGAGACAGAATAACAGGCTAGTGGTACCACACACACACACACACACACACACACACACACACACACACACACACACACACACACACACACACACACACACACACACACACACACACACACACACACACACACACACACACACACACACACACACACACACAGAAGTTCCTATAAACCACGTTAAAACCCAGTATGTCTAAGGGGAGACGCACAATAACAAGCAAGTACACCATAGTTATTTGGAAAGTACACACAAACGCACACAAAAACACACACCTCCATGGCGGTCAAACAGAAATAGCTCATGGCCAGAGTCTTCCTGGCGGCCAGTCTAAACGTGGTGGACTTAAAGACACACACACGCGCGCGCGCGCGCACGCACGCACGCACACGCACACGCACACACACACACACACACACACACACACACACACACACACACACACACACACACACACATATAGGCCAGCTAAAGGCAGGTCGGCTGCAATAGGGCGGTAACACCCTGTCTGATTGTGTGAGTTTGTGTGTTTTTGTGTATCTGTGTGTGTGAGAGAAACAAACTTGGATATCTCAAGACCAAAGGGCTTTTAAAGTGTTCCGCTAAAACAAACGCAATATAGAAAACTGCTTCAGAAACAACCACAATGATATACCACTAATTATCAGACTAAAGCATGTTGAAATAATAATAACAATACTGGACATTAGCTTGTTACTACCTGGGGGCTTGATGCAATTGCTATTTAGGTGCGATTAAAAGCTGAAAAACTGTCATTACTATGTTCATATTATGTTCTGATTGGCTCACGTATAAGAAGATCTGGATAAAGGATAAATGATAAATGACTGAATATAATGGAATAATAAACAGATTATGATAAAGGTGATAAACACCTTATGAACAGATGATAAACAATTGATAAACAGCCCACATCTTGACTGAAGGACATTCTGTACTCTGTGCTGATCTGCTGCTGACGAGAGTCTAGACTGCTTCACACTCGGTTTCCAGAAGGCGCAGGTGAGACCCGCGTGTTTGAACAGTAGATCTGTCACAACCTGTGTTTTTCCCAGAATGCTTTGGTGTCCGCGTGACCCGGTAAAGGGGATGCCAGGCGTAGTTAAGCTGTCTAATCTGCTCTCTCACACTCTGGTGACTTAATGCCTGAAGGGGATGGGATTCACCGGCGACACACACAAACATACACACACACACACACACACACACACACACACACACCACACACACACACGCACACACACACACACACACACACACACACACACACACACACACACACACACACACACACACACACACACACACACACACACACACACGTACATGAATGCATAGAATGGCCATCAAACACACACACACACACACACTAGGGGTGGGCGATATGGCCCAAAAAGAATATCACGATATTTCAAGGTATTTTGGCGATAACGATATATTTGACGATATGACCAACAACTGAAAAAAAGGTTATTTATTTCAAGAACATACAATTGCAACAGTTTGTAAACAGCATATCAGTGTTTGCTACAATGCAAGTAATGGTCACTTTGCCTGAGTAGGCCTACTGAGTAAAAGCTAACAAAAAATTATCGCTCCATTCTTGGTGCGTAACTCTTTCAGATTCGTAATAAATAATAAAATAGTACAAAATCAAATCAACCACCACAAAATCTAAAGTGCAGTCTTGCAAAAATAAAAATAAAAAATACACTTGAAACTTCAGTGCCATAAATGTACAAACAACAACAAAACAAAAAATTAATTGCCATCAACAGAGTATAATGTGCAAAGAGTTAGGGTAGGGTATGTCAGGACGAGGTTCGTCTGGACATACAGCGAGCGACGACCGAGAACGGCGACGAAAACTCACGCGAGGGTGTCCTGATATGCAGCGTGACGATTTTTATATCGCGCTGTAGTTTAATTGTTTAAAGAATCCAAACCAATCAAATCCATCGAGGGATAAACACATTCAACAGAAGCAACGTGTAGCAGCGTGTACTTTATCAACCAAAAAGAGAAGTGTTTAGGGGCGGGACACCGGCCGTGAAATGTCGTCCAGATAGAGAACGCGAGCGATAAATTCAGGGTTGAGCGACATCGCTGGACGGCGCGACGGCGCTCGCGGCAACGTCAGGAACAGCTCATTGAAAGTACACATTCTTAATCACTTTCCTCGCTCGCGGCGCTGTCGCATCGCTGTATGTCAGGACGGGTGTAACGGTGCCGATGTTATTACGTCACCAAAAGAATATCACGATATGATTTTTTTTTATCATGTAAAAAAATATACCGGTATTATCGTGAACGATATGATATGGCCCACCCCTAACACACACACACACACACACACACACACACACACACACACACACACACACACACACACACACACACACACTACACACACACACACACACACACACACACACACACACACACACGTACATGAATGCATAGAATGGCCATCAAACACACACACACACACACACACACACACACACACACACACACCACACCCACATGTTACACACACATGAAAAGAG
>OLKM01001636.1:42194-77194 GCA_900291075.1 Melanogrammus aeglefinus
AAGACTAAATGCTTCTCTTTCTCATCCCTCACTCTCTTTCTTTCTCGATAATACAACCACAACAGTCCCAAAGTCTCTCTGTCTCTTTCTGTCTCTCTCTGTCTGTCTCTGTCTGTCTCTGTCTGTCTCTGTCTCTGTCTCTGTCTCTCTCTCTCTCCCTTTTTCATCCATGTGACTCAGCCCTCGCTCTACCCAGGCTTATTATCCAACGTGCTCCAGAGCAGATTACATCGTCGGCATCACTGGTGCCAGATGTTTACCACGGGAATAGATCAACAATCCCCCCCCCTTCCTCCCATGGGACCTCCCATTTTAGCGAGAATATGCTGGGTCCTGAGCTGGAACCATCTCAGATACAGGGGAACATGACAGCCCCCATCAAAACCTTCCCTTCTAACCCAATCATCTGCAGTGGGGTTAGAACATGTTGAGATCTCCTCATGGTTTAAAAGCTACTCAATTCGAAGCCCGGTGCCCACAGTCTATAACTTGTAGGCCAACCTATTTTGCCCCGTGACCCACATTTAAAAAAAACAAAACAGAAAACATTACGTTTTGAGCATCTGCTTCCACACAAATTGTTTTGATCCAATGAACATCTGCACTTAATATAAATGTCCAGCTGAAAATAATCACATCTATTTCTCAGTTACTCACGAGGCGATTATTAGTTTGTGTGGCTATGAATCATTAGGCAGTCAGTTCGTATATATACAGGACGTCTAGCAGACCTTTTAAGAAAAAGGGGTTTGCTTAAATGGATCAAATATCTAAAGCTTATTTCAGCAATCCCCTGCGCCTCCATATCAGGGGACCCAAAGTTGCCATGACCCAATCTTCTTATTAATATAACCATAGTGTCAAGCGTTTCCTGTGTCTCTAGCTCCGATGAACAATGTGTTTCCCCTGGTGGGACGAGAGGGATTGCTGAACTGGAGTAACCTGGAGAGAACTTCAGAAGGCGCACACCACATGTCTTGCAAAGCGGGCTTAACGCAAAAGCACCTCGCCTGGGAAGCTGTATCGACTATACATCTCTCTCTGCCCAGCCCACACACCCTCTGGCCCCTTCTCCCTCCCTCCAACTCTCTCTCTCTCTCTCTCTCTCTCTCTCTCTCTCTCTCTCTCTCTCTCTCTCTCTCTCTCTCTCTCCTCTCTCTCTCTCTCTCTCTCTCTCTCTCTCTCTCTCTCTCTCTCTCTCTCTCTCTCTCTCTCTCTCTCCTCTCTCTCTCCTCTCTCTCTCTCTCTCTCCCTCTCTCTCTCTCTCTCTCTCTCTCTCTCTCTCTCTCTCTCTCTCTCTCTCTCTCCTCTCTCTCTCCTCTCTCTTCTCTCTCTCTCTCTCTCTCTACTCTCTCTCTCTCTCTCTCACTTTCTGCTCTAATATCTGACTCCCCCACCAACCCACCCAACCCCCCAAACCCCTCACCCATGAAGTCTGTCCACTGCTCTCTTGGGTAAGGAGGTTCACACAGATCCATAACCAATAAAGCATCTCACAGTAACGTACTCGTTAACGATTGCCGGTTGCCTGCCGCATTATAAAAGCTGTTCAGTACAGACAGCGCAGGTGGAGGAGGAGTGGGTGAATGTTTGCCCTTTGAATGACATGAGCAGGGGCAAAACACACTAACTGTGGCTAATTATTTAGACTGGTGTTCGATTATTGGTTGAGCATAATTCAGCATAATAACCCTTTTTTGGTTGTTGACTGCCAAAGGGCTTACACAATTGCTCTTACGTGTTTGATACAGCTCGGTGTACTTTTAATTCCATTGGGTCATTTCTGTACTATAGTTGTGTGGACTTTTAATGTGTTTTTGTGACAACTTTTAATTATACATTTGTGTCGTTATGCTATGAAAATCAAGATGTGTTAGACATCCAACCGTTTGACATCGCCCTCGCTGCGCGTTGACAAGACGATGAGACACTGTCTCACATCAGAATGTAAATTGGATTCAGCAGGAAGGTGTGACAGGAAGTAGCTCAGGGTTTGGCAGTGGTAGGGATCTTGTGATCGTCAGGTGCTGAGCTACGGATCTAGCTAAGGTGATCTACTGATCTAGCAATGGAAACCTAGCGGTCTGGCTGTGGTTATCTAGTGATCTAGCGTTGGCGGTCTAGTCATCAAGCGCTGGTGTGTGGTGTGTTCCGGGAAAAATCGGTTTGTTTGAGGATGTGGGGGTGTGTCCTGGGAGGACTGGGTTTGTTTGGGGCTGGCGGTGGTGTCTATGGGAGGACTGGGTTTGTTTGGGGCTGGCGGTGGTGTCTATGGGAGGACTGGGTTTGTTTGGGGCTGGCGGTGGTGTCTATGGGAGGACTGGGTTTGTTTGGGGCTGGCGGTGGTGTCTATGGGAGGACTGGGTTTGTTTGGGGACATGGGGGTGTCTATGGGAGGACTGGGTTGGTTTGGGGACATGGGGGTGTCTATGGGAGGACTGGGTTGGTTTGGGGCTGTGTTCTGGGAGGACTGGGTTTGTTTGGGGCTGTGGGTGGCGTCTATGGGAGGACTGGGTTTGTTGGGGGCTGTGTTCAGGAAGGACTGGGTTGATGTTTAGCTGTGCTCATTGTGCGGTGTTGTCGGCAGCATGAACTGGGAGCAGGATTAGACAGGAGGTGCTCCTACCACCCAGGGAGAGGGCCGCTTTAATCTCTCCACTGAGCAGGGGGATTTGGGCGGGAAACGACCCGTGTAAACTTCAGTCAGCCTTCCTCCTCCTACTCCTCTCCTCTTCCCTCACAATAACTTCTGGAGTCTCGGAGTCTGGGTAAGACGTACGGACGACCAAGGCCCCCTGATGCTTCATGACTAGTCTGTCTTTTATCAGACAGACAGGCAGACGAGCTGAAAGAGGGGCGAGGTTTTGTTTTGGTCAATTTATATATCTATTCATAGTCTCGGTCTATTCATTAGGGGAGTTTCAATGGGTGTACTTAAAGGTGACCCCACAGTGTGACACACACACACACACACACACACACACACACACACACACACACACACACACACACACACACACACACACACACACACACACACACACACACACACACACACACACACACACACACACACACACACACACACACACACACACAACTCACACACACACACACACACACACACTCACTCCTAGGCGATACAAATGCCTGATCGCTGTCAGGGGTGAAATGCAACATCGCTGTGGCATGAATTAAATACTGGAAAAAATGTAACATGATTGTATCGTTGTCCTACTGCAAGACATGCTGTTTTGTAACGTGTACGTGCGTGACAGTGTGTGTGTCAGTGTGTTTGTATGTGTATACTGTATGTGAGTGAGAGGCTATTTGTGTGCAGGCATGTGTATGTGTCTAGGAGTGTGTGTTGTTGTGTGTATATGTGTGCGGGTACTAGAGAGTATGTGTGCCTGCATGTTTCTAAGTGTGTGTGGGTGTTCTAATCAGACCAAGGCACCAGGAGAAACACGAGAGTCTCTCGTTATCTCCCTCTCTCTGCCTCCATTCTTTCTCTCTCTTGTTATCTCCCTCTCTTGCTCTTTCTCTCTCTCTCACTCCATATCTGTTAAATCTTTCTCTCTCTTGTTATTTCTCACTCTCGATATCTCTTCTAATCTCTCCCTCTCTCCATGTGTTGCCATCTGAAAGTAGGCTAGAATCCTTTAGATTTAGCTCGCTGTGCTAGATGACTTAAGGACAGATCTAGGCTGAAACTTTGGATTCATTAATTCCCACTATAAAGAAACGTGCAGATATTCAATACTATTATATTGTATTTGTATAGCCCTTAATCCCAGGTACAGTCTCAAAGGGCTTATACTGTGCTTATCTAACGTTTGAAATAGTAGAGTCTGCACATTGTATGTTGCGTGGTTATTTCTCTGACAAATAATAACATAAAATCATATTCTGACACCTACAAGACATTGACGTGCATGCGTATCTCCTTCCACACTGTATAACCCCCGTCCTTATTCTGATTGACAGCTGACTCTGCCCAATCCCCTGCTGGCTACCGTGACAACCTGTGATCCCTGACCCCAACGCTAACAAGCACAGCAGGCGCTCACAGGTTGAGGCTTAAGGACAACTAGAAGTCATGTGGGTTGGTTGGACGGCTAGCAAGAAAGCGTGGCCCGTTTGGCAATTCCTACACAGAAACACTGGCATGAAATGATCTTAGTGTAGCATTTGCAACAAAAAAGTCATTTATGAAATTCTGTCAACAACAAAGTGCAATTTGCAGTGAATGTATTGAACCGAGTAATCATCTACGTCTTCAGATAGCACTGGAGTGTAGCACTGGAGTGTTTTATAAATAGGAATTCTAAAAAAAAAAACGGTATCAAAGATAAAATAAGGGATAACACTATATCGATTTGTTTATCAATAATGATGTAGAAAATGGAGTACTCATGGCCAGGCCATCACGACCAGCCAGCTAGCTACTTCCCAAAACGGGCTGTAATTAGCAGCCAAAACATAAAAAGCCTCTTAATGGCTTTGTGTGAAAACTGCAGACTCTTCTCTGAGTTTGCAGCATGAGTCATCATCTTCCCCATCTCGCCAGGGAAGTGCAAGCCTCCAGAGAACCCCATTGGTTTCTAATCTAGCGATCTAATTGGCTGATGAAACAGCCACTGCCGCCCCCCCCCCCCCCCCAGATAACAGTGGCATAATGGCCTCCTTCTACAACGCTAGCACCTGCCACTTTTAATTAGCATAAGGCAGTGAAACCACTTCTGCGTGATGTCAGGGTCAGTGGTGGTGATGGTGATGGTGATGGTGGTGGTGGTGGTGGCGCGAGCGATCGCCGGAGGTGTGATTCCACCGTCTCCCGCGGGTTCACGTGGAGAGAGTGATCCTTTACCAGTTAATAACGACGGCTTATGGCCCCAATGCATTAGTTGGATAATTCATGAGAGATGAGAGAGGCGTATGAATGTGAGACTCCTTTTTCTTTCAGGTGCCGAGCGAGACACCGTTGGTCACACACACACACACACACACACGCACACCTAATAAGCCAGAGTTTTTGCTCGGGTTTGTCTCATCCCCATGGCCTCTAGTGGGGTAGCCGGCCGTGATAGTACCGTGGTGCGACTTAGGGGGAAGTAAGCGATTCATGCAAAACGTCACACAGCAGGAGGAGGGAGAGATGGGTAAAAGGACGCAGAGCATGGGGGTAGGGGGGCTAGAGTATACGACTACAGCATGTGTTGTTCGTGACTGCATGCGCCTCTATGCAATATTTAGCATGGGATGGGAAGCTCCCTCCATGAGACATTACAGCGCCCCCCCCCGCCCCCCCGCCCCCCCGCTCCCCTCCATCTTGTATTTCAGATGTTCTTTTCCTCAGGCTATAGGACTCGGGGAAAACACAGCTAGCTTCTTCACTTTAATGATTCCCTTGACATCATCATATCCCTCTCTCTATTGTGAGTGCCTTTTACTGTGTGTGCGTGTGTGTGTTTGTCTGTCTGTGTGTGTCTGTGTGTGTCTGTGTAAAAGCCGATCTGAATCCTTAATGCCTGAACAGCCCTCTTTCATTTAATTAATTACAGCACTCACATTCACACTTTCAGAACAGACGGGGGGGGGGGGGGGGGGGGAAATGAAGGCACATTCTCATCTCATTTCTCCCTACCTCTCTCCCCCCTCCTCTCCCCCCCCCCTTCTCCCCTGCTTCTCTCCAATCCCCAACCCCTCCCTCCCCATAATCCTCCCCCCGCTCCCTCGCTCCCACCCGCACCGCAGCCCGGTCTCCGGGTGCTGTCAGCGTTGTTCCAGAGGCGGCGGCGGCGGCGTGGCAGCGGGTGGACAGGGGGGACGGGAGGAGGGAAGTGTCGCTGACGTCCTTGCCCACCTTGCCCTTGGTAAAGTGCTGGCTCAGCTGCTCCCAGCCTAACAGCCCACGTGGTGGAGGAGGGGAGATGGAGAGAGAGAGAGCGAGCCACACCACCACCACCACCACCACCACCACCACCACCACCACCACCACCACCACCACCACCACCATCATCACCGTCTCTCTCTCTCTCTTTCTCTGGAGGGTAGTTATTTTAGACTGCACTGATGATGCCACTGCTGCGCACTCTTTACCTGCTTAATATGTACGGGCTATTATATCCTCAGGTCTCCTCACCGGTGGTATAAAGAGGGAGGAATTTGATGAATGGAATGACAGAGAAAGGATGGAATTCCGCCTGTCCTTGGAACCTAGTCTGGAGGATACCACTGCAGTGGAGGGGTGTGTGTCTGACCGAATCTGAAGGTGTGTGTGTGTGTGTGTGTGTGTGTGTGTGTGTGTGTGTGTGTGTGTGTGTGTGTGTGTGTGTGTGTGTGTGTGTGTGTGTGTGTGTGTGTGTGTGTGTGTGTGTGTGTGTGTGTGTGTGTGTCTGCGTGTGCCAATGCGTGGGCGAAGGGAATAATTGTGCACGGCTGACTGAGCAACTTTGCACAGACAGGGCTCCCTCAGCAGCAACGACTGTCAGGTTAGGGAGGCTTGTACACCCGGTACACAAAGACACGTGTATGCACACACACACACTCACACACACACACACACACATACACAAACACACACAGCTAGAGCAGTAGCTGGTGGTTACCTGGGGCTTGAAGTGTGCTCGGGAGATGCGGCCCATCAAACACACCTTTCCTGGGACTCAAACAAACAAACACACTCCACCACAGCTCGCTGAACACACACACTAGACGGAGCGGACTCCCACACTCTCTGCTGCTCAGGCTGAGGATCAAACAATGACGTCAGAGTGCACGTGGATAACAAGATCCCACAAACTCAGGCACACACACACACTGCCCAAACCAAAAAGGCCCAGGCGTACCATACACAAACGCACAATTCAACAGGGCTGTATGAAGCCAGGCCATAATAGAACAGTCCAACCGATGAGCTCTGGAGGATTCAAGAGAGAGGAAAGCAACAATATGCTGTTCATGGGCCACAACCAAGGCAAGATTAAGACCCTGTTTCAGACAGCATTTCTCTGCCGTGGAATAAGGTGGTTGGTGGATACCGTTACGAGGCCATCCTAGCATATGACCAATCGGCGCCTAGAAAGGAATGTCGGAATACTAAGCATGTGCGCATCTTTGGATTGAAAAATAACAAAACAAACAAAAAGGATTGAAGCAGATCTGAGCCACGTTCGACGAATCGCCCAACGTGTCGGTAGACTGAATTCACACTCGGCTGACGATCCAGTTTTTTTATCATTCTGTCGTCTCACAGCATGACACATCATCATTGTAGAAGACAGTCCAAACCTCCCAGTGAGTGAAGAGCCCCTACGGAGGGCTTTGGATAGACACTCAGAAAACTCTTGTTTCCTGGCTGCTGGTTCAGTCATTAAGCGGAGTGTTGAGGAGCGCCATCCGTCGGTCTTCATTTGGCCTCCGTATTCTCCGTCCCAATGCCCATCCCCGGGAAAACAGACTCTTGTGAAATTGTGAGATTGTGAAATCGACACACAAGCCTCTCTCACCCAACACACCATGACTAAGTGAACACACAAACCAACGCACCTGATAAAGAGAGAGAGAGATAGATAGATAGATAGATAGATAGATAGATAGATAGATAGATAGATAGATAGATAGATAGATAGATAGATAGATAGATAGATAGATAGATAGATAGATAGATAGATAGATAGATAGATAGATAGATAGATAGATAGATAGATAGATAGATAGATAGATAGATAGATAGATAGATAGATAGATAGATAGATAGATAGATAGATAGATAGATAGATAGATAGATAGATAGATAGATAGATAGATAGATAGATAGATATGAGAGAGAGACAGAGAGAGAGACAGAGAAGGAGACAGAGAGAGAGAGGAGATAAGAGAAAGATACACATATAGACATAAAGAGATAAGAGTCAGACAAGACACATTCATCCCGAAAGAGGAAACGATCAAGAGGGACAGAGATACACCGGTAAACACAGAGGCACGAACAGAAAACTAACAAGAAAGTGAGTTAGGGCAGGAGAGAGAGATCTACATAGATAAAGTCAACAGAGAGGGGGAGGGCGAGAGAATGGTGAAGGCAGAGAGACGGAAAGAAATGGGGATAGTTTCCAGAGTGACATAAAGGAGTTTAAAAAAAAAGGGGCAAAGGGAAACAGAGATGGTAATACAGAAAGACGTACGGACAGCCGTTCAGACTCTGCAATGTCGCCTACGCAAACATAGGTGGAGTGGTTTGCATACACACCAAGTGTATACATTGTTGGAGCTGAGGACACACACACACACACACACACACACACACACACACACACACACACACACACACACACACACACACACACACACACACACACACACACACACACACACACACACACACACACACACACACACACACACACACACACACACACACACACACTTCAGAGACAGAGCAGCAGATATTTTATTGATAGGAAGAAAGGCCCATGTAGGCTTGCCGGAGTGCGTCCCGGCCCGGTCCACATACAGAGTCTGCTGCACCCACATGCACAGGTGCACGCACGACGCACGTGCACGCTCCGGGGGAGAACACATTAAAGAATAATGACAGACATTATTTAAAGAGTGATCATCACAGCCCAAGCTTTTGTTTAATTCACCATACTAATACCGTTGAACAACACAGAGATGCAGAACAACAGCAAAAACGCAGTGCAAAACCATGGTACGACACATATACTGCAGTACAAAACCATGGTACGACACATATACTGCAGTGCAAAACCATGGTACGACACATATACTGCAGTACAAAACCAGTGTTAAGACACATCTACTGCAGAAAAACCATGGTACGACACATATACTGCAGTACAAACCAGTGTTATGACACATAATTATACTGCAGTATAAGACAATGTTATGACACATATACTGCAGTACAAAACCAGGGTACGACACATATACTGCAGTTAAAAATACAGATACCGATATACAGATACTGCATTACCAAAACACCTACACTACCAAATATACTGTCATACAAACCAGAGACACTGCAGTTCAAAGCACAGGCACGATGATACACACTACACAGACAATGCAGCACCAAAGAACCATACCGACACAGACACTGCACTACAAACTAAATCCTTCAAGACAGACAAACTGCAGTATAAAACCGAGCTACTGCGGTACCAAACACTGCGCCCATTCAACCCCAGGCTCTGCATTCCGCAGCTCTCTGCCATATCAAGTCAGGAGCAGATTCCAGGGCGCCGGTGTCACACAACAACGCCATCACCGACATCAACAAAGGGAAACGACACACAGCAGCAGTCTACACAACCCCCAGGGCAGCAACCCTGACACATCAACAATATCATCCTCACACACTGATTCTGACACCAATCTTTACCAGATTGGAGCGGGACTTTTGGATTACGTAAAACGAGGTTATTAAAGGCATCGGTAACAAACAAATGTGGGACTCGATGTACGCTGCCGCTGTGTCGAGGTCCTATCGACTCTGGGCCAGTATCAAATCAAACCGGGTCTTAGGATGAGTCAGAGTTCTTATTTCGTGGGAATACGATAGGGCTCCTCCAGACTGCGTGAACAATAACCCTCCCTAACCTCGGGCTGGCAGATATGCGGTGGAGAATCTGCGCCGGGAGGGAGAAAGAGTGTCGTTTTTGAACTCGCTCACACTGGCATCAAAACGCAGCCCGCTCAAGATGAGGGAAACTAAATATGTGATGAGACGCGGCAGGAGCTTTCAGGAGGACAAACATACGCTCACGCACAAACTGTTCAAAAAAAGACACATAGTTGGACATTTTCTTTCATCAACGTCCTCACACACACACACACACACACACACACACACACACACACACACACACACACACACACACACACACACACACACACACACACACACACACACACACACACACACACACACACACACACACACACACACACACACACACACACACACACACACACACACACACACACACATATTTTTCACATCCAACACATTTTTGGAGATTCTCTCTCCAAAACAATATAACACGCACAGTACACGCACAAACACGCACTCCCTTTAAAAAAGAGGTTAAAAACGTATTTTCCCCTCAGACACACACATATCGACACACACACACACAAACCCATATTCTTTCAGATTTTACTGCATGCATTTCGTAATAAAGCCCTGGCTCTCCAACAACCCCCCCCCCCCCCCCCTCCCCCCTCCCACACACACACACACACACACACACACACACACACACACACACACACACACACACACACACACACACACACACACACACACACAGTGAAGTGGGGATAATGAAGAGTCCATGTGGTAGTGGAGGGGTGTTGAAGGACAAGGGAAGGTTTCAGCTCGAGTCCCAGAGCACAGCAGAGAACGACCGTCCCTACAGCTGTGGTGGAGTGGACCACTACTTCAGAGAGAGAGAGAGAGAGAGAGAGAGAGAGAGAGAGAGAGAGAGAGAGAGAGAGAGAGAGAGAGAGAGAGAGAGAGAGAGAGAGAGAGAGAGAGAGAGAGAGAGAGAGAGAGAGAGAGAGAGAGAGAGAGAAGAGAGAGAGAGAGAGAGAGAGAGAGAGAGAGAGAGAGAGAGAGAGAGAGAGAGAGAGAGAGAGAGAGAGAGAGAGAGAGAGAGAGAGACCCTGGGAGAGAGAGAGAGAGGAGAGAGAGAGAGAGAGAGAGAGAGAGACCCTGGGAGAGAGAGAGAGAGAGAGAGAGAGAGAGCGAGAGCGAGAGCGATAGAGAGAGAGAGAGAGAGGCCCTGAGAGGGAAAGAGGCAGAGAGAGGAGGAGAGAGAGGCAGAGAGACTCTGGGAGAGTGAGAGACCCCGGGAGAGAGGGCGCGAGAGAGAACTTTGGAAAGAGAGACCGAAATCGAGGGAGAAAGAGAGGCAGTGATAGCTGGAGACATATAGAGAGAAGAGCTAGGAAGGGATACACTGGGATAGAGAGGGAGGGATAGAGAGAGAGAGGCCGCGAGGGACACACATGGGGATAGATAAACACTGGGACGCAGGGAGAGAGACAGTGAGAGTGTAGTAGAGAGAGAGGTAGAGTGAGACAGGGAGAGAGAGAGAGAGACAGCCAGAGGGAAGACTTCAGAAGTACACAGAATAACCCCCCAACCCCACCCCCTTACGCTTTGAGGAAATGAAAGGAAAAGGAATGTGTTGGCGTTGAATTAGAGAATGATGTTGTCCCCATGAGTCAGAGGGTGCCAGATCTGCTATGTTGGGGTTGTTTCCGCGCTGACTCACCTCGTCCCGTCGCAAACTTTACATCTGTAGGGTGCGACCGGGACTGTGAGAGCGTGGTGTTTACACTTGTTATTGTTACCACTTAATACATGCATTAGTGAGGGAGTTTGTGGTGTACTGCGTGCATTCGTTTATGTCGAGTGCGGTGTGTGTGTGTGTGTTTGTGTCTGTTAGTGTGGGACTGGGTGTATGTAAAAGCGTGTGTGTGCGTGTAAGTGTGTGTGTGTGTTTATTTGTGCGTGCATGTACCAAACTGTTCGTTTGCAAAGGTACGTGTGCGTCTGTTTATGTGAAAGTGTGCGTGCAAATGAGTTTTTCTGTATTAGACAGAGTGGCAAGGGACATTAGGATTATTACCTCTTCCTTTGTGGGGCTCTAAGCAGCGAGTGTCTCTTGTCATTAAGCGGATTCGCGGCGGTCGGATGTTGGCAGATCTACTGAAAGCCAGCATGGTTTTATGTGCTTAACCTGGGAGTTGAGAGACAGTCCCGCGCTGGGTCTCTCTGCTGATAAAGCACTGCCTGTGCTTCCTGCAGCTTGACAGATGGGAGGAACGTACACACGGGTCGATGAACGGAGTGGAAGTGGATGAGTAGCCAAATATGATTGGAGAAGGCCCATTTGGATCGAGAGGAGGACAGGGGAGGCATGATTGTGTAGGTGGCTGGGGTTTTTAGGCACTGGGGGTCGGTTCCCAATGTTTCGCACTCAACCTGTACACAACTAACCATAAAGACATAACAACATGTATCTAAATTCACTGGAAGTCGCTTTCGAATAAAAGAAACATCCAGTGAAATTTATTTCGGCTAACAGGATCTCTAACTCGCGGGGTAACATGGTGCAGGCTAACCACTATCTAACCCTGGTGCTAGCTACCCCTAGTGCTAGCTACCCCTAGTGCTAGCTACCCCTAGTGCTAGCTACCCCTAGTGCAAGCTACTCCTAGTGCTAGCTACCCCTAGTGCTAGCTACCCATCCGACAAGAGGCCTTATCTCTCCATCGGCCATTGAACAGTGGTGACAGGGTCTCCATTGAGCCCCCGCGTCTCTGAGGTGGTTTAATCACCCCTGAATGGAAACAACGCCCAGGATCTCCCTGGCTATTCAGCACAGCGAGACAAAAAGGACCTTCCATTGGGCCATTCATAAGCCATGGAGGAGTCAACACTGGCAAGCCCCTGGGAATCCATTCATATGCAATCGGCACCTATACAGTTAACCACGCCGATAAAAACAGCCATGGGCTTGGAACCAAGACTCAAAGGCAAAGTTTTTTGCATGCGCGTGGGGAAAACATGTTTGCACATGTGAACACAGATACTTGCTTTTTTATGAGAGTATGCGAACAAAAGTACTGGTGCAAGAGCACTGCAACCAAGGTGCAATAAGCTCCACTCCAGGGGAAGTCCTCTGCACATTGACTGTAGTTTAAAAGGCGTTGTGCAGAACAGCACAAAAATCACTGCAGCAAATCCTCCATTTCATTTTAGTCCTGATCCAGCACACACTATTCACATCCAAACCTGCCAATGCTTTGACACAAACACTTCCGACATAAACGAGGTCACCAAGATACAGGAAGAGAGGAACCTCTGGATTTATAATTACAGCACTCATCAAGTCTCGCCTCATCCCCGCAACATGACCACACATGTCCGGATGTGTGCCCTGCGACGCTGTGGTTGTAAAGGAAAGGGGCAAGCGCTTCGTAGGACTGGTTTAAAGAGGCTGTAGAAGCAAAAAAAAAAAAAAAAGCGTCTGTTGTGTTGTGTAACACATTTGGATTTCTCAATCTGGCCCTTAGCCGTGATAATTGACGCCTGTTGTGGTCACAGGAGAATGGGATGTTCTCAATGTGTGAACCATCCAATGCACACCAATCTGTTCTTCGTTGGTCCAGTGGGAGACCCATCAACACCAATACCTCTACCCCCCCCCCCCCCTGCTGTGATGGAGCTCTCTGGGCAGGCCAGAGCCGATCCAGCCCGGTTTCTAAATGAGTTCCGGAAATTTCCTGTGGGGGGGTTCTTTTTTTATTTTGTCTGACATTAAAATTGGAATGGAATCTTCCACTACTCCAATCATCGGCGGCCGGGATACAATATAAAGCGAGTGGAGTGGGAATTAGTAGACGAAGCCGGCTGGAGATGCGAGGTGAATTCAACCAGCAGTAAGAATAAATGCATTAGAGATCACTAAGTTCCCTCTCTATTGTCTGAGACCCCAGTGATGGGGGGGGGGGGTAAGGCCAGCTGAGGAAACAGGAGACCAATCTGGAGCTTTGCAGGTATCTGACAAAACAAAAGGGCTGTTTACGCAGCTGAAGTGACCGTAGCTTTAAATACTCAAAAAGAAGGAGGAGAGGGAGAGGGAGGGGGAGAGAGAGAGAGAGAGAGAGAGAGAGAGAGAGAGAGAGAGAGAGAGAGAGAGAGAGAGAGAAGAGAGAGAGAGAGAGAGAGAGAGAGAGAGAGAGAGAGAGAGAGAGAGAGAGAGAGAGAGAGAGAGAGAGAGAGAGAGAGAGAGAGAGAGAGAGAGAATGAGACAGCAAAAAGCACCTCCAGATTGTGGACTTGCAGCAGACAAGTCAATCAGCAAGAAGACCTGTGAGTGAAAGATAAGCGTCATCTCATCGCTATATGACCGCTGAAGGCCACGTTTGGCGTGTGCATGTCTGTGTGTGTGTGTGTGTGTGTGTGTGTGTGTGTGTGTGTGTGTGTGTGTGTGTGTGTGTGTGTGTGTGTGTGTGTGTGTGTGTGTGTGTGTGTGTGTGTGTGTGTGTGTGTGTGTGTGTGTGCGTCGCATATATGCATCTCCAAGTTCTTATTGGTTACTCAGAAATTCTCGTTTTCTGGAGCGGCATTGGATCAGGTATTTCAGTTGTTAGGTGTGTTTGGTCAGGTGTGTGTGTGGGCAGGTGTGTTGGCTTGGTCAGGTGTGTGTGTGTGGGCAGCTGTGTGTGTGTTTCTCTCAGCCAATTTTCCTCCCCTAATCCTATACCACTACCTTGAGCTCTACCCTCTCTTGAGTCAGACCTAGAGAATGTTCCAGAACAATGCCCCCTGTTCAGGTCGGCCCTGGGTCTATTGAATCTGGGTCCCAGATCCGGATCAGCATCCAAGGTATTTATAAATCATGTCACGAAAGTTCGTACGACATCGATCGCTGGGTCGGCCGTGCTTAAAGGGCCGTCTGGAAAGTCAATCATCGTGTGGGGACTGGCCTTTTAGTGAGATTGCATGGGTATGGATTTTGCTGAGGACTTAATAACCATTATTCGTCCACACAATGCCAGCCAATACTTCCACAAAATGGCTGGGGTTTTGAGAAATTGCGTGAGAAACACACACACACACACACACACACACACACACACACACACACACACACACACACACACACACACACACACACACACACACACACACACACACAGACACACACAACACACACACACACACACACACACACACACACGCACACACACACACACACACACACACACACACACACACACACACACACACACACACGTGTCCCTGATATGCGCTGGTGGCTTGCACATATACGCCAGAGGCTGCTTGTCAAAGTGTTTTTTTTCATGCCCGAGCCCGACAATGAGCAGGAACATTTTTGTGTTTGCTTTCCCTCCATCTGGGCCAGTGTGTGTTTGTTCAGAAAATGGGTGCATTGTTAACTGGCGATACGTATGCTATGACAGCCTTCTGTGTCTCAAGGACAATAACTGATAAGAGACTGGGCCATCAAGTGGGCCACTGGTGCTAGATGTGTATATTATAAAACCGCGGGAGGCCAAGGTGCATGTCCCCAAGGACTTTGAATAAGAGAAAGCAAAACAACAAGGGATCTATATTCATATTGTTTCAGGACCCACAAACTGGATGCTTTCCAGATCATAACTGCACAGTCAAACACAGTTTGTGGAAACATAGCAGATTTAAACCATTGCCTTGTCCACTGCCCATGAAGAATGTCCTCTGACACGTGTAGGAGCAGCAAACATACGTATATGAAAACGGGGAGACTTTATGGGTGAAACGAGGTGGGCTGCGACTCCCCCCCCCCCCCCCCCAGGTGGGGAGGGGGGGAGTCACAGCTGCGTGATATATGTTGTGCTATAGCCCCACACTCTACGAAGTACCAACTCCGTCCAGACGCACAATCTATATCTGCAGACATGAACTTAACTGCCACACCACAGGTTGAATAATATGCCTAACTAGGGCAAGGCATTGCAGACCTTTAGACGCTTGTAAAGACCACAGCAACCAAGAAATATGGTTAGATATGTAAAAGATTAAAATCAAATCAACCCTACAAAAAATGTAAGGTATAATTTCTAACAGAGTTATGTATCATAGAGTTAAGTGAGCAAGACTGGCAAATAAACCAGATCACAAACGCATTCCTAAAACGCACAGAAAATAAACATGTTGTAAAGGATTGTTTTTCCCTTTTGGGCACAGAGAGCACTCTAGTTCGGATCAAAGTCAAGAATAAGAGCCAGAGACTAACATAGCAACACAGGGGCATCAAATAGAAAAAGCATGCATATATACCTCAATATAACCAGCCAATCCTGGTACAACGATGCCCAAAATAAGGACAGATATCGCTGGGACTGAACCCATCTTCAGGGATCTCCGGTTCTGCTGCCGTAAATAACTTGTAGTATCCTGTAGACTGCCTTTCAATGTTCACGTCCAGACTGAAATGAAGACCAATCGCAAATCCAGTGGTGATCTAATAAGTCTGTTCAGACCAGTGGGACAAGCCGTGTTCCGCTTATTTTTGCCAGAGATCGAAAGGATTATTGTAGTCGCAGGCCAGCAGAGAGCGTGTGTGCGTCCTCTGTGGAAACGTGAACTACGGCTGTGTGGCGGTGGCGCGTCTAGCCTACTGCTGCTACTGCTGCCTGCAAAGATTTCCTCTAGTTTATTGGATGCAACAAATTGCGCCATCGGGCGACGAGATAAAGTTATACTAGTAACTAGTTGTGCTTCACGGGATAACAAGTAATTCTAGAAAATTAATGAATTAAGGAAAAAGAAAAAAAATAGACACACCAATATAAACACAGAAAGATTTTAGAAACATACAATATTATTATTATTACATAAACCTTATATATAGTAAGGTATACACAATATATAGGCCTATATATCATTTCTTCTACTGTTCTGTACTTTCTGCTATGACGCTATATTTAGTAGCCTACAATATTGAAGTAGTTTTAAAGAATTAAAGCAGAGTGACATCTATTATTTTATAGGTCGATGATGGATGATGTAATTCCCCTAAATCCCATCCATGGCTCAAGATAATATGCGTCAGCGACCACCGTCAATTAGTGTAATTTGTTATTTGATTGCTATCTAGATTGGAAGGCCTAGGGGAATCAGTTATTATATAACTTACTGAGTTTTAATAGGCTAATGTGTTAGTTATTATACCTCAAAATTATACTAAGGTTTGCAAGTCCACAGCAGACAAATGATTGTGTGCTGTGTAAATAGCCATAGGTCACCGTATGCAATATAGTGGGTTAGACCAAAACATTAAGTTACTCTACAGTAAATACAAGTGAAAATAGCTCTAATGTATATTGAGAGATGTATTATCTACATCTAAATGTAACTTGTTAATACAAGTCTCTAATTGTATTGGATATATGCAATAATGCAATTTAACTAAATCGTCAAGTCACGCAAAGATTGTAAGAGTGCCTCCCTCTGGTCAAGAACGAAACTGTGTGCTGTAGTTTATCATACCATAATGATGGAATTATTGTCAAGATAGTGTAAATCATGACTCGTGAACACCAAATGTACATTTATATCATGATGTGAACTCTTCTAATGAACTCCAAAATAATCAAGGAAAAAGACTTTCAGATAGTTCATGTCAGATAGATTGGTTTCTGACATCATAAGAGCGTGTATCTTCAGCGCCCAGGTTAATGTTGCGCTTATAAAAACTCTTTCGTGACGCCACACAATACATTAATTCGATTGGTCGACTCTGGTGACTATTTATTTCTATTGGTGGAAAGAAATGTATCCACAATTTGAAGTTTCGAGATATATAAAACCATCTGAAGCGATACCCCGTTATTTGGGGTTATTTATTGCATTGCAATATAGAACATTGGTACAGTTGGTTCATAGTCCATAAGGTTGAACTAGAAAGACATAATATACATGTATGACTTTTGTCTGTCAACCAAACCTCCACCAATCATAAGAAGAGATCGGGCGGGTTGCTAGGAAGGTTATGTTAATATATGCAATGCAGCCGCCTCTGCAGCTACCATTCTGAGGTAAGAACAACTTCTTCCTTTTCACTAAATCGTAAAGACCTGGCGATTGCCTCGCCATCGGTCTAACAGTTACATTTCCCATCCGTCATTTTTGTATTGGCGAACGAAATATCCACGATGGTTCGGCGCATTAGCGACCCGAGAAGAATACATATTTAGTCGCAGGGGCCTTGTGAGCGTGGTTGTTGTTAGTCCCACCCAAAATGGAGCCTGCATGGTTCTTCCTTGTTCCCAAGCACACCGAGGCTGGGCTCAACTAGGACGGGGGGGACGGGTGGGTCTCGACTAAATAGTCTCGCCTTTGCTTCTTTAACGGGGTTTTTGTGTAAATTGCTGAAGTCCACCCATGCCGCGAACCAGAATAGTAACATTTATCACCAAGATTGGCCTTTCGTTTGCGCATATACTGCTATAACGCTGATGTCGCCGTGCCATAATTTGCCCGGGTTTCTACAGCGCTGGTTTTTGTGGTATGGTCCGGTTGGGACTGCGAACCTGTGGGGTTAAAATAGGGGGGAATTAAATGCATTATTGGTTAAACGAACTGCTATACCTTCATCAGCTGGCTCACTCGCAACCTTTCATTGTGTCTGATATACGGGCATACAGCAACATTTTGGCTCTGTTTGCCTACTCGTTCACGGCCAAACATTGGCTATGAGTTTCGCTTACCCCTACTGCAGTGCTCCTTTGACCATTCTGTGTATGAAGTTGCATGCAATTTGCCAACAAAGTGCATGGTTTCTGAAGACGCCAAATTCACACCGGCACCTCCATTTAAGGCTGTCAGAATCCCCAGGTTCTCCCAACCTAGTCCTATTTCTTTATTGATCAACACAGCGGTCCATGCTCAACAAATTACCCTCAGTTGAAAATAACGCTGCAGCTTTATCCTGTTTGCATATCATACGGTGCTTGCCAAACATGTTCAAAATAATGAATAAACATATTTCACACATGTGTGGTCTATATGTAGAGCATATGCAAGTTATTAAGATCCCAATACATGCATTGTCCATTGTCTTATCACACTGATTAGGATCTGAGGCACATTTCCCAATCTTGTATGATCACTATCTACTACCATTAAACGGTCTCATCTGTCGACGTCCCTCTTCCAGGAGTGGTTTAATAGGTCAAGAGGTGCCAGGTAGGGGCACCACGCTGCCATGGAAACGAAGCAAGAACCCTCAGCCGCGTGGAGCCAGACCGGAGACGCGGACACGGGAAATGCAACCCAGGTGGGACTGTGGGTGATGACCCCAAGAATCTCATTTAATTTAAATTCTAATTAATTATATTTTTCGGTTATGAACTTCCTCTGCATGGTCCGGGGGTTATGGGTCATGAAGACATTTTATATAGAGGGACATCAGACAAACTTGTGCATATTAAAAAGCAGTCTTAAAGATCCAGTGCATGGGTTCACCTTATGTCTGTAAAGGGTCCACAGAATGTACACGCTACAATGTGCTGATGCAGGCTAAAACTGTAAAGAAAAGAAGAGCAAAAATAACAATGATGTGTGTGTGTGTGTGTGTGTGTGTGTGTGTGTGTGTGTGTGTGTGTGTGTGTGTGTGTGTGTGTGTGTGTGTGTGTGTGTGTGTGTGTGTGTGTGTGTGTGTGTGTGTGCCCCCTGGTTGCAGGTGCACTTTGAGGGTGGGGCAGTGGCCCAGATCGTGTACAGCGGGGATCAGCAGGACCGAAGCCAAGAGCAGGTGGTATACACTGCAGACGGAGGTTCGTACACCTCTGTGGAGTCTGCAGAACACACCCTGGTGTACATACACCCTGCAGACGGATCCCAGGTACGGTAACGTGTATACCCGCGCGCACTCTCACCCACTCACTCACTCACTCACTCGCTCACTCACTCACTCGCTCACTCGCTCACTCGCTCACTCACTCACTCACTCACTCACTCGCTCACTCGTGGATCCCTGGTACAGTAATACACACGCAAACGCACACAGTCACGCGATGACTTAAACGTTATTGATATTATGATTACACATCTGCTTAGAACTCTTCTTCTCGTTCTAGTTTGCAGATCAACCTCAGGTAGCCTACATCCAACAGGATGGCACCACCCAACAGGTAAGGGGCCCCGGAAGCGACGGCGACACCCCCGCTCCACGCCGGCGTCACAGAGCCCTGCGGTGCACCTAAAGCCCGCTGTTTGACGTAGAAGTGTAATTTAACCCTTTAAAGACCGAGCTGACGACCCGTACTGTTCCCTGGCAGGTCACGGTTCTGCTGCCCAGCGGCCAGAACATGAACGCTGCAAACCTGCACGTCCTCAGCAACGTAGCGGAAGACCCACAAGCCCTGCTGGAGCCCGTTTCCCAGGTAACGGAGGGCCGCTTGGTTCGTCACATGGTGCACTAGCCTCAAGATGTGTGAATGTTAATCCGCTTATTTACTGATTCATCTAAAAATAAAAAGGATGGGTCAAGAAGCATACCAGGGCATTGATATCTCAATTCTCTAAGATACTATGAAAAATGAAACGTGGCAAGATACCGGACTTTAATTCTTCTAGGGAGGCTCACATTGCACGAGCTTCTTCTTGAATTCGACACTTTCTACATTTTTTGTTTAGAAACTTGAAAAAAACCCGGATAAATATGTAAAACAAAACAACCTTTTTAAACCTCTGTCAATAAAGTTGAAATATGTCATGGGTCCCAGGAGCAGATGTCCAACTCCCTGTCCTCCATGACGGGCATGGCGGAGGCCCCTTCCAGTCCCCTGGGGGCCACAGACTCCACGGAGGACTCTGATGAAGAAGAGGATGAAGATGAAGACTCGGACTTGGATGACTGGGAGCCTCGTCTGCCCCTCCCCTTCACCCCCCACAGCCTGTGTGCGTCACCGCCTGCAGCCTCCGAGCGCGCTCGGGGCTTCGCGTCACCTCATGTTTTCTTTCGTGCCTGTTGACAAGTTGTCGGTTTAGATGTTGGAACGTTTTGCTACACCCTCATGAGTGCGACCGTTTTAACCAGAGTTTGAATTTCATTTAGCTCAACCTGGTTGGTTACATAAGTTAGTTGAATATTATTAGAAAAATAAGTACCATTAGAATATTGACTGTCGCCGCCAAAGTAAACAAGAGATGAGGGTTTGATGAGGATTACAATGTAACCTAAATTAACCACAGCAGCCGTGAAGTCAAAACTAATGTTAAGGACAGTTGTATTTATAGAAAGTCATTATCACTGCTGTAGACTCAGAATTCCCCATCCACACCTAGCCTCTCCCTTACTCTCACTCACTCCCTCACTCTTCCTCTCCCCCTCAGGGTGCGAGGAGTGCAGCTGCGCCCACCCGTCAGCGTGTCCGAAGCACGGGGCCCTCCACCCGCTCCCCAACCGCCCGGTCGTGTCCAAGGCCCGGGCCAGCCTGCCCCTGCTGCTCTACATGGATCGCTTCATGGGCGGGGTGTTCTCCAAGCGACGCATCCCCAAGCGCACTCAGTTTGGCCCTCTGGAGGGACCCCTGGTGCCCGAGAGCCAGCTACAAGACCACAACATTCACCTCAAGGTGTGCGGACGTGGAGCTGCTTAGCTGTGGTCCCCCCCTCCGCTGTAGGCTGCAGGGAAATAACCAACGATGTTGACGATAGCCGTGCTGGCTCGGTCAATGGTGTGAACCTCTGTGTGTCCGCAGCTCTGCATGTTGGACTCGGACAAGGACGGGGAGAAGACGGACGAATCGTGGGTGGACCTGTCCGACGAGGACAGCTGTAATTGGATGATGTTCGTAAGGCCCGCCCAGAATCACCTGGAGCAGAACCTGGTGGCCTATCAGTACGGCTCTGAGATATTCTACACCACCATCAAGAACATCCAGCCCAAACAAGAGCTCAAGGTAGGGCTGCTCCATTGTGGGACAAGTCATAATCACCATTATTTTGGTCAATATTGAAATTACGATTATTCAAACAGTTATTTTTTGACTTTGAAAACATGATGCATTTAATTCAGTAACTGAAAACTTTGTAACTGAGAACTTTAAATTGTCCCTTTAATTTTTTTTTTTTAAACACATTTTGAAAATTTCAAATAGACTTAACAAAAAAAAACTTTTTTTTATGAATAAAAATTTATTCAACTCGAAATAAAGAAAGGAAAAAATGAAATCGTGAACAAAATTAGATTGATTCTACATCCCTAGCTCAAGGGGGGTCCGCCCTCTTGGCAGTTGTACCTCTGGTCGTGGTGGGCTGATGGCGGGGGCTAACTCAAACCCGGGGGTCATTGCAGGTGTGGTACGCCGCGTCGTACGCCCAGTTCGTCAACCAGAAGATCCACACCGTGACGGAGGAGGAGCGGAAGGGTGAGGGTGGCTGATGACTTTATTTACAAAAAAAAAAAGGTGTGTGTGCGCGCGCGTGTGTGCGTGCGTGCGTGCGTGTGTGTGTGCGAGGATTAGCTATTATTTAAATAGATTTCCTTACTTTTTAATTTTAATCTAATGTAAATGACCCAGTGTTTCCCAAGCACTGTGTGGTTAAGGCCACCTGACCAACAGTAGGGCCCTGCCTTGACTACCAATGTATATACCGTACATGTATATATATATTTTTTAAATTATTATGCAATAACAAAGTACAAAACTCTCATAGGGAAAGAAAACATCCTTCCATCAGGTACAAAAAAGAAAGATAAATAATGCATCGGTAATACTGTTCAAAACAATGGTCGTGCCATAAAGCTTTTTGAGTGGAATTGAAATGGCGGCAACAGGTGGTTCTATATATTATTGCAAACTGAAACCCTCACGAAGACCCTCCCCCCCACACGGTGCTACCAATCACCCGGTCCCAACTCCGTTGTTTAGTCCTATAAAAATAAACAGACGTAAATTCAATCCAGCATAACCGATGAGAATGCGGCCTCCTTTGGTGTCGTGTCCTCACTTCCTGTCATGTCCCCCCCCCCCCCCCCCCCAGTGTTGCGGGAACAGGAGAAGAATTGGCCGTGCTATGAGTGTAACCGGCGCTTCGTCAGCTCGGAGCAGCTGCAGCAGCACCTGAACATGCACGACGAGAAGCTGACCTCCGTCACCAGGTAACCTGTGGCTGCTCTCTCCGTTGAGGTTCTCCACAGAGCACTGCCTTCACCGGCCTGTGGACGCTTGTTTCATCAGCGGAAAATACAGAAGGAAAAACGAGAACTGCCAAACAGTTGGGTGTTTTAGGGACTGGCGCACACTCTGTTTGTGTGTTTTTGTAGTAAGTGTGGTTGCTGCTGCAAGCACATCTACTGCTCTTCATGAGTTTTCTTTATTCCGTTTGCCAGTTTTTTTGTGCAGTTAACTGCTCCTGCATACTTCCAGCTACAGAAACCATTCAACTTTCAAAACGTCAAGCTCTTTAACGACATAATCTCTCTGCATTTTTCAACTCTTTCAACTTTTTAAACTATTGCGCTTTTGCAATTTTTTTTTTTTACAATATAAGTTAATGGGTAGACGGCCGTCCGCCACTTAACTGTTAACTGCTAATGCCTATTGTCCGTGACGTTAGCGTTGACGTTAGCGTTGACGTTAGCGCTGACGTCTAGCATTTTACCATCCACACACTCTCGCAGTTTGTTTGGATGAAACAATTCTAGTTTAGGTTTCCTCTTCTATGTAGTTTGATACATGTGTGTAGCTGTAGTTGCTCCAGAGAGAATATGCTGCCGTTGGCTACATTCACTAGGTGATAATAACAAGGTATTATCTTTATTAATGTTAATGAATATGACCTCGCCTTAACGTGACACGTCCGTCGTTGACATCAGAGCTGATATGATACCAACCTAGTAGACTAAAGGCCTCTGCTCCTGCTTGCTTCAGATCCAGAGGGCGAGGGCGTGGTCGCGGCAGGAAGAGGTTCGGCACGGGTAGACGACCCGGTCGCCCTCCCAAATTCGTCCGCCTGGAACTGGACCCCCTGGTAGAGACATCGGTAAGGGAGAGAGAGAGAGACACCCGGTAGAGCGCGGGGTGGCTTCGGACTGCTCCTGGGTGACGTACATCCTACGTCTACCGTCATAGGAAAGGGAACTGAAATGGATAATAAATACTGACGACAACATCATTGTTATCTCCTGCAGCAGGAGATGATGGGTTTGAGCGGCAAGCCGTCGCTGGTGGTCGGGATGGACGGGGGCGACGGTGGGCAGAACGGCCTCAAAGTGGTGGAGCTCGAGACGGAGGTGGAGACAGGTTCCGAGACCCCGGACCACCTGGGTCTCCACCGAGGAGCCCGGGGCGGCGGACCCCCCCGTCGCGCCCGCCAGCCCGGACGTCCCCCCGATCGTGGAGAAGGAGAAGGAGGACCCGTCGCAGGGGGAAGGCGCGGCGGTGGCCGACCCCCACCTGACCTCTCAGGACCTGCGGCGCGCCAAGCGAATACGGGTGGGCCTGCAGAAGCTGTGGCTGTGTTGTTCGGCAGCCAAACGGTTCGACTTCGTTCAGCCCGAAAGGCACTAGATGCCACTGTCACACCAAATTTGTACCGGGTGCCCAATTTGTACCGGGTTACGTAATCCATTCCAAACCTGCCTAGCAACAGATGATCGCGGACGATCGCGTCGAATGACGTAGGAAGGTTCGCGAACATTCTCGATATCGTTCATGGAGGGCGACAAGACAGATAACACTTATTCTACAAATTACATTTATTAGCGTTCCTAATTACATTTATTAGCGTTCCTAACTTTATATTTGTATTGGATTTAATTGTTTAATCGCATTTAGCTAGTAAACTGAGTGTATAAAGCAGGTTTCAAAAAACATTCGCGCTCATAATGAAATAACATAATACAGATAACGTATCGCTAGATAACACTTGTTTTTACTTTATATTTGTATTGCATTTAATCGTTTAATCGAATTTAGCTAGTAAACTCGGTTTTTAACGTGTAGGAACGCTAATAAATGTAATTAGGAACGCTAATAAATGTAATTTGTAAAATAAGTGTTATCTGTCTTGTCGCCCTCCATGAACGATATCGAGAATGTTCGCGAACCTTCCTACGTCATTCGACGCGATCGTCCACGATCATCTGTTGCTAGGCAGGTTTGGAATGGATGACGTAACCCGGTACAAATTTGGCACCCGGTACAAATTTGGTGTGACACCACCCCAACATTAAAAGGGGACACATTATACCATCAGGTGTGAATGTGATGCCATTACAAGCTGTTTTAAAAAATCGGCCCTCTTCTGACATCACAAGTGGACGTGTCCACCTAGATGTATGGCGGATAGATGAGCCTCGTTTGCTACCGTCCACTCGGGTAATGACACTCACACCCGGTTGTATTATGTGTCACCTTTAACGTCGACTCATTGAGCAGGCACAGTGCCAAGGCGACGTCAAAGCTAGGCTGAGAACAATCAAAGAGCGTTCTAGAACAAGGGAAGGCAAGGCAACCGTGAACAGACCGGACATCAGTTGGTAGTTCTCCCTGTCGATAACGTCGTCACCCACGACGGGGTCATCGACACGGTACATCACTGCTACCCAAGACCTTGTTTGTTTTTGTGGGTTTGTGCCACCCCTCGCTGTGCTTTACCAACGGTCAGTGTGTGTGTGTCTCTCTCTCATTGTGCGGCTGAAAGATTGACGTGCAGGTAGGTTGGTGGTGCTTGTAGGAGGGAGTCTGGGTCAGAAGCTTGACGTTCTCCTCATTTCCTGTTCCTGTTCCTGTTTCCTGTTCTCGTCCTTTAAGCCACCTCCTGCTCCTCCTCCTCCTCCTCCTTCATAAGACATCCCCCCCTTCCTCTGTTTATTTGTGTGTCTGTCTGTCTGTGTGTCCCCTATGCTCCCATGTCCTATCCTATGAGATACAGTCCACGTGCCATCTTCTGAATCAACCTCGTCTTTAATCACCAACACTTTCCCTAAATTTCTCCCTTTTTTCTTTCTTCCATCCGCATCTCCCCCACGCCCCCTCCACCCTACCCAGAATGCAGCGCTGCAGCACCTCTTCATCCGGAAGAGCTTCCGGCCCTTCAAGTGCACGCACTGCGGCAAGGCCTTCCGGGACAAGGACAAGCTGGAGCAGCACCTGCGGGTGCACGGGCGCGACTCCTACGCCTTCGCCTGCCACCTGTGCACCAAGAGCTTCCTGACGGACGCGGCGTTTGAGGACCACCTGGCGCAGCACATGGACAACCGCTCGTACGCCTGCCTGCTGTGCCCCGACTCCTTCGAGAAGCTGGACCTCCTGAAGGAGCACGTGGGCGTGCACGCCGGGCCCGACGGCTGCTTCACCTGCCCCTCCTGCAAGAAGTGCTTCAGCGACTTCATCCAGGTATGGGGGGTCCTATTAATCGCTCTAACATAATCGAGTTCAAAGTATTTTTTTTTGTTTATTTATTTATTAATTTATATCTGTATATTTGTTTTATTCATTAGATGTTTTACAAAAATGGATCAGCTGGATACATTTTTGTAATTTATTTTCGATGTTAGCATTTTCTATTTGAGAGTTTTGTGTATTTTTTTTAAGGGGAAATGGGTTCTTGGTTACAAAGTGTTGTTTTTTTTTGCAAAGAGAGAACTGCTGAATAATTGCATCACTTTTTCGAACTCAAAAATAATCATTTGAATAATCTTGGTTTCAAAGTCAACCAAAATAATCGTGATTATGACTTTTTTCCATTATCGAGCAGCACTATTTCTACCACCTCACGCACGTTGTTTTAACTCCGATACACATTTGCTCATAATGCTACAAATCCTTAACATGTTCCAGACCAAAACAAATGATCATCCACTAGATATCTACAGCTTCTCATTTAGCAATCTCCTCTTCAGTTTGAATATGAATGAAAGGCGATAAACTCAGCCAAAGTTAAAGTGTGGCGTTCTAAATTCGCGTTAGCAGTTCTGTGGTGAGCACAACTTTCAAAACGACCCCGTTTGTGTGTCTTCACAGTGTTTGTTTAACATGGACGCGTTACTCTTCCGTCCGCTAGGTGAAGAAACACATTCGCTGCTTCCACTCGGAGAAGATCTTCCAGTGTCCCGACTGCGACAAGGCCTTCTGCCGGCCGGACAAACTACGCCTGCACATGCTGAGACACTCGGACCGCAAGGACTTCCTCTGCTCCTCATGTGGGAAACAGTTCAAGGTGAGGGGATGGGATGTAGTGTGTGTGTGTGTGTGTGTGTGTGTGTGTGTGTGTGTGTGTGTGTGTGTGTGTGTGTGTGTGTGTGTGTGTGTGTGTGTGTGTGTGTGTGTGTGTGTGTGTGTGTGTGTGTGTGTGTGTGTGTGTGTGTGTGTTCTGGCCCTCCTCGGTCACTTGATTCATGCCACATTTTTATATTATATATATATTTATTTTTTTGCACTTTAGATCAAGGTATATCCATGAATCAATCAATTCATGGAATTCATACAGCGTTTTGCAAGACAACCGAAAGACTCACACAGAGTGAGTCTGTGTGTCTTTGTCCTTGTGTACAACTTTAAAAAAAAAATAAAGTTTGATAGATCTTGACACTATTTCTTATTTAAATTCCAGAAATTTGCCGTATTTTGTATGTTGTTATTTTGTCACTTATTACTTCTCGTCTTTGTCTCTTTAAACAAAGAGAAGCTTTATCTCACTTGTGGTCGTTGTGTTATTTGTCTTGTTTGCATGGCTGAAGATGCCTGGAATTTGAGCATTTAATGGCTATTTACGACAAACTAAACTTTAAACTTGAACCTCCTGCCTGCTTAACGCTGTGGTCCTCCTCCTCCTCCTCCTCCTCCTCCTCCTCCTCCTCCTCCTCCTCCTCCTCCTCTTCCTCCTCCGTGCGCCTCCCTCCAGAGGAAGGACAAGCTGCGGGAGCACATGCAGAGGATGCACAACCCCGACCGGGAGGCCAAGAAGGCGGACCGCGTGCACCGCTCCAAGGCCCTGAAGCTGAAGGTGCCCACGGCCGACCTGGACAGCTTCATGTTCAAGTGCCGCGTCTGCATGATGGGCTTCCGCCGGCGGGGGATGCTGGTGAGACCCTGATGACGCGCTGGACCGCACGTCGAGTGGTCGGCAGTTTGCGATTTGCAGTTGGCGGCCATCTTGGGTTTAGCGATTGTTAGCTGTGAATAGCCTTTATACTCTGCAGAAGAAAGGCGGTTTACAGGTTCACATGCACCCATTATGCATACAAATGAGATCCCAAAGCCTGCATTTGATTTATCCATTGAAAAATACAAATTATTCAATTTAACTCCCAACAGATTTACAATATCATGGCTCTTTGAATCAACCCCTAGTGCGCAGACAGTCATGAAAAGGGTTATTTCTGTTTTTAAATTGAATCTCCATTCCAACGCCGCTGTCTGTGTGTGCCTTGGGCGTGCAGGTGAACCACCTGTCAAAGAGACACCCGGAGATGCGTATCGATGACGTTCCGGAGCTCACCCTGCCAATCATCAAGCCCAACAGGGACTACTTCTGCCAGTACTGTGACAAGGTGCGTCCGCCTCCTCGCTCTATCCTCTGAAACGACAGCATCGTGCCATCTCTCTTTCCAAAATACATGTTGTCTATTCTCAACAACCCCCCGTTCACTTAGACACCACCTAGCTTATACTTGATTGCTTGATGAGCTGCAGTCAGTTTAGTGTTCACAAAACGGGTATATCTTTCTTTTCATATTTAGAAGGTAGAAGAACTTTGATTGTGACAACGTTTTTTAGGCGCCGGTGTCAATTAGCTTCCCTCAAAAATTACAAAAGCACCTGAATCCACGGATACAACCTACTTTCCACACGTAATGCTTCTACTTTCTGTCGTGGTTCGATTTGGTGTATCACGTTCTAATAAACAAAGCTAAATCCTGAGTCCTACGGCGAAGCCAACCCAGCCTTGCGACACCATGGTCTCCCTCGTATCTCTGCAGGTGTACAAGAGCGCTAGCAAGAGGAAGGCCCACATCCTGAAGAACCACCCCGGCTCAGAGCTTCCCCCCAGCATCAGGAAGCTGCGACCGGCGGCCCCGGGAGAGCCGGACCCCATGCTCAGCACCCACACCCAGCTGACCGGCACCATCGCCTCAGCCCCCGTCTGCTGCCCGCACTGCGCCAAGCAGTACAGCAGCAAGGTGAGCATTAGTGTTCGGCCCCTCGGCCTGAACATGAGTCTGTCCGGTTTGGTCCGGTTCTGGTTGGTACCAGGCAGTGGGCGGGAATGTTCTGGAACTCTGTGTTTGGAACTCTCTGTTCAACTGACGTACAATAAAAGTAAACGCTAGGATGAGAGTGTTCACACGTCACCAAATGATGAAAATGATTCTTGGTGCCTTTTAAACGTATTGATTTATTTTTACCATAGCATGTTTCCCTTTTTTAGGTAATCCGGGATAAAATCATTGTAGATCTATTTTTTGATTGCACAGAGTACAGCGAAATTAGGCAGCAATCTGAACAAAGCATTGACACTCATCAGACACAAATTAAAAACAGAAAAAAAGTGTTCAAACTAGAACTACGTCTTTGCTGTAACTTTTAAAACGATAAAATCCGAGTCTGTTAAATAAAACGATCGCAGCCAAGATTGCGGCGTAAACATCCCGCTCAGCCGCTTTGTGATCGTGTGCTCTGTTCCCAGACCAAGATGGTGCAGCACATCCGGAAGAAACACCCAGAGTTCGGCCAGATGACCCTTCAGACCGCCATGCCCACCGCCGCCGTCATCAGCAGCCCCCCCGCGGTCATCAACGCCGACGGGACCACCACGGAGTCCGTGGCGGTGAGGGGCCTAAAGCTGTTGATTGGAGCAAAGCCGGTTTCTCTTTCCTTACACCCCCTGGAGAGACGTGGTTACCAGGGTGTCCGCGCATCCTTAAAAAGTCTTAAATTCATGTTTATAAATTTAAGGCCTTAAAAAGTCATAAATTCGTTACAAATGTCATATGCTGGTCTTAAATACTGTAACTCAAGGTCTTAAATTTGTCGGGGCAGGACTATATATTTTTTTATTTTTCTCGTTGGACGTTTCAGGAAGGACATGTAGAGAGGCTTCTTTCTTGCTAGCTGCATATCTAAACGATTATCTGTGTGCTTGCTAGCTCGTCTGCGACAATGGGGTCGGTGCGAATTCAAGGACAGTTGGCTGGAAGACGTCCGTTTCCGAAGTTGGCTCGCGTCTGTTGCCAACCATCGCGTGTTTTAGGTCTTGAATTTCATTCAAGGTGGTATTAAAAAGGTCTTAAAAAGTCTTAAATTTGACTTGCTGAAACCTGCAGATACCATGCGTGGTACCTTCCCAAACACCCAGAGATGAGCTTAGTCACAGCTTGCATTCACAAAAAAAAACCATTTCTTGCCTAAGAAGGGTTTTAAAGCAAGGAGCCAAAATAGGCCTAAATTTAATATTCAAATGAATACAATTTTATTGGTCCTGTTTCATTCCGTAGGTCATCAGAAGGGGAGTCTGTTTTAGGATGAGCTTACATCGCCTTCACTCAGGGTAGATTCAGGTTTTTTTATTTAGAAATTCTCTCTGGGCAGACCACGGACCTGCTGACCCAGGCGATGACGGAGCTGTCCCAGACGCTGACCGCAGACTACCGCACAGCCCAGGGGGACTACCAGAGGATCCAGTACATCCCCGTGGCCCAGGCCGGGGGCGGTCTGGCACAGCCCCAGCACATCCAGCTCCAGGTGGTGCAGGTGGCGCCGGTAAGACACAGCGGGCCGAGTCAAGCATTGGTTTGAATGGAAGTGGACGGAAACGCACCCACTAATACCTGGGCTACTTGAGAATGCACTGTAGAAGTTGGAGAGAAACCAAAAAGAACTTGATCTCGTTGTCTTCTTTGGCCATGGCAGCCCTAGTGTGAAGGATTACTTATTGAGAGGGTATGCTTTATGATGCCTTATTTAAAAATGATAATATGGCTAAATGGATTGAGTAATTTAGTCTATATTACTATGACTATAACGGTCTGTAAATAAAAATCCCTAATGTTGTTTTCTGTTATTTGACCAAAAAAAAAAACGTTTCTGGCACAGGCTTCTCCACCGCACTCTCAGAACGCCACAGTGGATGTGAGCCAGCTTCACGAGCAGCACGGCTACAGCCAGCACTCCATTCAGGTTCAGCAAATCCAGGTCTCCGAGCCGACCGGCACCGCCCAAAACACCAGCCAGGTAAACATCAGACCGGTGATCGCCATCCAGTTGAGCTATTGATTCGTTGACAACAAGCCAAACTCACCTATTCTCTGTCTGTCTGTCTGTCTGTCTGTCTGTCTGTCTGTCTGTCTGTCTGTCTGTCTGTCTGTCTGTCTGTCTGTCTGTCTGTCTGTCTGTCTGTCTCTGTCTCTGTCTCTGTCTCTGTCTCTGTCTCTGTCAGGTGACTGGCCAGCCTCTAAGTCCCGCCTCCTCCCAGCAGACGGGTCAGGAGATGAGTCCGAGTCAGCTGACCCCGATCACCTTGACCCAGAGCCACGCCCTCCAGAGCCCCGCCACGCAGCAAGGCGCTGTGCAGCACGCATACATCCCCAGCAACTGGAACTACCGTGGTTACCGTAAGTACACCCCCAGTCTGCTGGGCTCAGTGTTTCTGTGTTTCTGTATGTATGTGTGTATACATGGTTGTTTATTTGCCTGTGTTTCATGGTTTACTTTATGCGTGTGTGTTTGTTTTTGTGTGTTTCCCTGTGTATTTATGTGTGTTAACGTGTTAACACGCATGTATTTCATGTGTTTCATGTGTTAACCGATGCTTTTACGTGCGTTAGTCTATCGATTTTGTGCCGCTTTTTATTGCATGGATTGTGTTTGTTATGCATATCGATGTGTTTTGTGGCTGGTTTTCCTGCAGCCTCTGAAATCCAGATGATGGCTCTTCCTCACGCCCAGTACGTCATTGCTGAGACCAGCACCGCGGGCGCCACCGGCAGCAGCAGCCAGGTTAAAACGGTGAGCCAGAGCATGTTTGGAAGAGCCCAAATCCACGCAAAGCCTTTAAATATAAAGATGTATATGACAGGCGATTGGTGCCTTTATGGACAAAGGTAAAAAGACAGGAAGTTGGGAGGAAGCAGCACACAACGGCATTCAGGAATTTAACCTGGATCGCTGCTAGGAGTGAAATTGGACAAATGCGTGGAAACATATAATCCTTGTAACACTCTGTTGAAGTTGATCTTCTCCTGGGCTTTTTTCAGTGATAATCTTCAAGAAACACAAACCTTTTTTTATATATATATATATATATATATATGTGTGTGTGTGTGTGTGTGTGTGTGTGTGTGTGTGTGTGTGTGTGTGTGTGTGTGTGTGTGTGTGTGTGTGTGTGTGTGTGTGTGATGTAGGTGTATGATATTATATATATTATAGATTATATATATACTATATATATATAATATATAATATTATATATAATATTATATAATAAATATATATATATATATATATATATATACACAGTATTATTGTAAATATATGACTGAAATGCATTACATCTGTGTGTTTCTCCAGACCCACTACGTGATCTCCGACGGCCAGTCGGACCTGGAGACCAAGCAGGTTTCCGGGTCTCAGACGCCCCCGCCGGAGCAAGCAGACCAGCCAACCGAGCAACAGCAGCAGCAGCAGGAGCTAGCCAATCAGCAACCCACCACACAGTACATCATCACCACCACAACCAATGGCAGCGGCACCAGCGAAGTTCACATCACCAAGCCCTGAGCTCACCTGCAGCGTGGCAGTTGTTGTTTTGGGCCCAGTCACATAGACTGATACTGCATGCAGCGTCTACGCACACACTCACTCACGCGCCACTGACACACACACACACACACACACACACACACACACACACACACACACACACACACACACACACACACACACACACACACACACACACACACACACACACACACACACACACACACACACACACACACACACACACACACGGCATGTGTGTGTGTGTGTGCAACCACACCGGCCTGGGGGTGTCTTTAAGGGGATGAAACCAATGACCAGTTTTATGTGTCAGTTACCGTTCCCAGATTCGTGATTTATTTGCGAGCTAGCGAAGCCTTTTCGTTAAACATTGATTTTGTTTTTATGGGACCTTTATTTTAAAAGGCAGTTGACAACAGACATAACCATGAATGATTTAATGAAGGAATTATTTTAAAGTTTTACTCTGCCTCCTACACTACTGAGTACTGGAGAAAGTTGGGACAGCGTTACTCGCCTAATAACTACGGTAATTACTTTTTGGAAAATACATTTGATAATTTTTCCAAAATATGTGAAATGGTGGGGAACAAAGACGTGGCAATTATTTTTCTTTGGTCCACTTTCAAAGGTCATTTCAAAGATGGTTGCTGTTGTGAAGGAGACTACTAAATGGTTCCTTGGATATTATAGTGTTGACTGCCTTATTGCACAACCCCCTCGCACATATACAACAGAAAAACTGAAACTATAACGCTTTGAAGAGAGGAAAAGTAGGAGCAGAACAAGTAGAGTCAGGTACGTCATGCTCAACATGACTTGTCTCCAATACGGGTCTCGTGTAATTATTCAGACGTTTTGTTTTGCAATCTTACCATATTTTCCACTTCGGTTTTTCCTCAGTTTCGATTGAAATAGGACTAGTTTGTGAGTTGCTTTACTTTGTGTTGGTGGAAATAACTGATCGTTTTTTGTTTACATGCTGAATTGGTCTTTGGTTGTTTTCTTGTGTTTTTGAGTAATTTTTTGCGATCTACAAGGCCAGAGATCATTTTGTTGTAAAAATGGCAGCAAATTAAAGTTCTACTCATCACTCCCATCCCACAAAGACATTGTCTGGTACAAAGTGACTGGAAAAAAGACTTTTCTGAAACCTTTAATTTTTGTTTAATGTTGAATTTATGTTGAAAGACATCGATGGTAAGAGATAAACAGAATTCTTAAGGATGGTTGAAATATAATAGATTTCCGCTGGTTTCATTAAAGATTGATGACTTTCAGGTAATCAAAAACAATCGAATTGTGACTTATTTTCCAAATATTTTTAGCAGTGTTATGTTGGTACAATTCGGCAGTGGGTTTTAAAATAGTTAAATAGCAACTGCTAAACATTTAAATCCACTTGTATTCAAAGTGGCTTACAGGTGTGACTGTAAAAGCATTCACGTCGCCCAATCCAAATGTAGTTTTCCATAAACACCTTAAATAGAATGTGGCGTATTAAACCAGGGTAAGTCTCCCAGTGTTAGGCCTCAGTCGAGGGTTTAGGAGTCAGGGTTCGACTAGCTTAGTCTAGCCTACAGTACTAGACGATAGCTACAAGACACCTAACCTTGAGTATGTGTGAACAATGCTTCGTGGACAGTAATTCATTTCCTTTACACTTGGGTCTTAGGTATCAGGGAGGGTGGAGCTGGCTGAGGCCTTGCCCTGGTTCTCGCACAATAGTGCCCAGCGAGACGTGAATTACAACTCGGATGGAATGTAGGAAAAGACGACAAATAAATGAATCACCCCGGGGGAACCAGTCTGACAGGGTTGCCAAGTTGGACAGGCTAGCTGCCCACGGATCCAGCAACCGAAGCTCCACACCGACAACAAACTCGTTAAAACGCGGATCTATGTACTGCTAGGATGGCGTCGACCGGGCCTTAATTGATCAGGATCCATTCATTGAAACACCTGCGTGTGGTGGACTGCGACCTGTCTGCGTTGCCAGGGTAACTGGATGGAGAGGCAGTGGGATGAGTTAAAGAAGGCACCAAGAGACGAGGCAGTGAGCAGGTGTGTGTGTGTGTGTCCTGTGTGCATCTGTGTTTGTGTTTGTGTGTCAGTCAAAGCTATCCCGCACCATCTGGTGAGACGCTTGAATGACAGGTGTCTCGTCTCCTTGGGTGAACTGGCTGTCTGGGAGACTGAGTGTGTGTGGGAAGGGGGGGGGGGGGAAGAGAAATGCTGACAGTTGTGATTCATGAAAGGAAAAAAACAAAACTCTTTGCTTTATATCATTTACTTATAACTCTGACTTTTGGTTTGCTATGACTATAACTTTGGCTGCTATGCCTTTTTTCATGTCTTCCTTGTGAGAGTTGTGATTGCTGCTGTTGTGGCCATTGAGACTGTAATATCTGGAGTAAAGGATTGTGTACATAAAACACACATAAGCCTAATTCTGTGGTTATCTCTCGTTCTGCTTTCAATAAACAGAGTGGTTTGTTTAGAGAGAGATAGCTGGGTCTTTGGTCCATTCGGCCACATTTCTCAAAGCAGGTGACTGTTTGTGTACTTAACAGGCGTTAAGCACCTGGCAGTGTTTCAGAAGTCACGCTTTACCAGAATGGTAGAAGTATTGAGTTGAATTAAGTATTGAGTTT